>AWWV01016402.1:0-76148 GCA_001974805.1 Corchorus capsularis
GAAAAAAGAAAGAAAAGAAAAAAGAAAGAGAAAAAAAAAGAAAAAAACTTGGCCTAAAAAAGAAAGATGTCCGAAAAAGAGAAGTTTATAAGGAGGGGTCCAGGTTGAAAACCCGCAAAGGGCAGCTTGGATCCGTTGGGGGTCATTTGAGTTGAAAACCCGAAGAGGGTAGCTCAAAGTGGAAAAGAGGATGTGAGAAAGGACAGAATAAAGAAGAAGTTAAATGAACAAGTTTAGAATTGGAAGCTTGTAGAGAACAATGTTTGAATGGAAAGGTCATCAAAGTAGAAAGAGCTTTCTGTGCAAAGAATAAAGTGATCCTTGGATTGAGCACCCTCAAACAAATTTTGAGCCTTTTACCCTTTCTTTGGCACCCCTAACCCAATCCCACATTACGTGCTTAATAAAGTACATCTTTGATCAGGTCAAGATATTGAAGGTGAATGGATTGTTGTTAAAATAAAAATTGTTTTTGCAAAGGAAAAAGTGTTTTTCTCAAAGGTTTTTAGAGAAAATTGGTTTCAAAAGTTTTTTTTCAAATGCAAGTACATGGTAAAAAAAAAGAAGAAGAAGAAGAAGAAAACAAAACAAAACAAAATGATAAAGCTCTAGGGTGAAAACCCGAAAAAGGGGCAGTCTAGAGTAAGAATGGGAATTCTTAGAGCCTCCAAAGCAGTTCAAAAAGCATGATTCCTTGCAATTATGAGCATTGCCTCGAGAAAATAAGAATGGACGAAGTCATCAAACACATCAGTCTTAACAAGTGAAGCCAGGACACCAAAATAAATCTTTTTAACAATTGCTATTCAATCCTTTCGAACCATACTTCTTTCAATACACAGTGTTGATAGAAACCATTTTTGGACAAATGACAAATTGAGAATGTTTTGAAAATGAATTTCGCAAAAGATTTGCATTCCATTTGTGAGCTTATGACGAAGGTTAGGTCAAGGATAATCAGACGGGAAAGTTTTCTTAGTGGTGGTCACCAAATCTTTTGAGAAAGTCTCTTTTAGTGGGGCAACGTATGGGGCATTTTTTAGCTAAGTCATACAATGTTGTCAGGAATCATTTTAAATCAAGTCATGTTTTAAGAATAATTCAACTACATGGTCAGTACATACTAGAATATTGACTTCTGAATTAAATTATGTTGCAGGAAGTTGGCGAGGAAAATGGTACCAAGATTGGGGCAAATGAGTCAGCAAAGAGGCTTGTCAAGGATGTAGTAGGTAAACCAAGGGAAGTTAAAATGCTTTTACTTTCTTTAAATCATTCAACATTCAATCATTAGGCATTCATGGGCATTCATACATGCATACATTAGGACATTCCCACCTCATTCATAGCAGGAATTTACAAGACAAGGAGTCAGGTTTATTGCAAGAGTAGGAAGAGGAATTCAAAGTAATTGGAAAAGAAGTCATTTAGAGCAAAAAAACAGAATTCGGAAGAGATACAGTCCAGAAAAAGCACGAGGGTATAAGATAGCAAAGAAAGGCAAGTTAGGGCAAGACATGAAAGGAAAGATATGGAAGAAGACAAGCAGAGATTTCAATAAGTCACAGTTAAGTCAAGAAACTGGATAGAACATATCTGGAACTAAGTATTCCAAGGAAAGTTTCAGCAAATCAGCAGAATTAGTAGAGTTGATCCGGGGCGATCTTTCCTCAGCCGAATTTCAAAGTGATCCAGTGCGGTCAATCAAGAAAGTTTCCAGTGGTTTAAGTTCATCTTTGAGTGATCCAGTGCGATCAGTCAAGAAAGTTTCCAGTGGTATTAAGTTTATCTTCAAGTGATCCAGTGCGGTCAGTCAAGAAAGTTTACAGTGGTTTAAGTTCATCTTCGAGTGATCCAGTGCGATCAGTCAAGAAAGTTTCCAGTGGTATTAAGTTTATCTTCAAGTGATCCAGTGCGGTCAATCAAGAAAGTTTACAGTGGTTTAATTTTATCTTCAAGTGATCCAGTACGGTCAATCAAGCAAGTTTCCAATGGTTTAAGTTTATCTTCAAGTGATCCAGTGCGGTCAATCAAGAAAGTTTTCAGTGGTTTAAGTTTATCTTCAAGTGATCCAGTGCGGTCAATCAAGAAAGTTTCCAATGGTTTAAATTTATCTTCAAGTGATTGTCGCAACGTCCGGGTCCGGGGGGTCCGAACCCTACCGTTTAACGACTTAAAGAACTAAAAACCTAAGGGAGTCGCCACTAATCTTTTTTAACCTAGGTGCGATTAGCCACCTATCAGATTATTAAGCCTAATGTTAACTTAAGCTTGGCGAAGGTAACACTAAACCTAATAAACGGTCTATTAACCAGAGTCCTAAAGGTTCGGGAGTCGGGTACGCGTGGGGAAGGATTAGCACCCCCACGACGCCCGTCAAAGACGGCACTGACTAATCTAGACTTAACTGTGGGTTTCCATATTTGGTTCTTTTCTATCTTTAACTATATTCATGCCATTTGACTCTTTTATACTAACTAAATTACTAACTAACATACTCTTCTCTCCTTTTTATTAACTACCATTTTTTACTAATTATCCTCTTCTTACGGATTACCATTTTTACTTTTGCTACTTTTATCATTTTTACTCTTTTCTTGCTCTTTTTACTATTTACTCTTTTCTTACTCTCTTTTATTGATTACCACTTTTTACTCTTCTTTTTTCTTATACTGACTACCATTTTACTCTTTGAATCACTGATCACCTTTTACTCTTTACTGAATACTATTTTACTCTTACTAATTACCATTTTGCTCTTACTGATTACTATTTTACTCTTACTGATTACCTTTTACTGATTACTATTTTACTCTTTACTGATTACCTTTTTACTTTTTACTGATTACTATTTTACTCTTTATTGATTACCATTTTGCTCTTACTGATTATCTTTTACTAATTACTATTTTACTCTTTACTGATTACCTTCCTACTTTTACTGATTACCATTACTTTTTACCATTTTACTCTTTACTGATTACCTTTTCACATTTTTACAGATTACTCTTTACTTTTTTATCGATTACTATTTTACTCTTACTGATTACCTTTTACGGATTACTATTTTACTCTTTGCTGATTACCTTCTTACTTTTTATTGATTACTATATTACTCTTTACTGATTACCATTTTGCTTTTACTGATCGCCATTTTGCTCTTACTGATTACTATTTTACCTTTTACTGATTATCATTACTTTTTTACTGATTACCTTTTACTATTTTACTCTTTACTGATTATCTTTTTACTGATTACCCTTTACTCTTACGATTCTTCCTTTACTGATTACTCTTTACTTTTTACCATTCTTCTTTTACTGATTACTTTTTACTCTTTACCATTTTACTCTTTACTGATTACTCTTTACTCTTTTCTCTTTTACTTTTTACTGATTACTCTTTACCATTTTACTCTTTACTGATTATTCTTTACTGATTACTATTTTACTCTCTTGAATTTAATCACTATTTTTACTCTTTGAATTTAATTACCATTTGTCATTTTACTCTTTTGAATTTGATTACCATTTTACCATTTTTTACTCTTACCATTTTTACAATTGCCCCTTTTTACTTCTATCTTACTTGCCATTCTTTCACTTGCACTCTTACTTACTATTTCTTTAATTTCAAATTTGTTAATTTACCTTTACTCTTAATTGTTGACTTTCTAGTTACTCCTTTTACCTTTTACTAATTTGCAAACAATTCTTCCGATCAACTCCCTTACTTTGAATCTCAATTACCAATTTAATTATTAATCTCTTCTTAATTTACTTATTAGTCCCTTTTACTTCCTTTCTTAATTACTGATTACTAATTTTACTCCTTTTCTGATTAATCACTCAACTCTTAATTATTGATTTGCTGATTACCATCGATTTACTGATTACTATTTTTACCTTGACTCTTTAATTACTGACATTACTGATTAATCTCTTACCTTGACCTTTAATTATCAATTTACCGATTACTATCTTTTTACTTAATTACTGATTTACTGATTACTACCACCTTGACTCTTAATTATCAATTACTGACTAGCCTTTTACTTTACCTTTTGCTTCTTTTGCTTTCATTTTTTAGCTTAATTATTGATTATCTCTTGAGGTATGGATGCATATGATGCATGAATTCCGGTTTAGCAAGTGTTTACTGTGTGATTATACGAGAAACACTATTTGGGCACCTTCCACTTGAACTGGTAAGACCCCCATTTAGATGTTTCAAGTCTAGGAAACTCGGGTTGAAACAGACAACTGTTGCCTATATTCCAGCCGATTATTCCATCATCGGAATCAAATTATTTTGGTCAAATGAACATGGCATAGCAATTTGTAACAATTTATCAAAATCAATATGAATGCAAATGAAATTTAAGTGACTAAACCTAATGTGTTTCTAATTAATTATGGAAATATAAGTGAATCACTAGTTCTAACTTAATTTTTCAAGACCAATTTAATTTCTATACACTAATTTTAATTGTAAAATTTATTTAATTAAAACTATCCTAACAACATAAACCAATCCAATGGACCATAAAAGGGACAAGCCCAAATGCATAAAAGAGATAAGGCCCAAAGTTAGAAATTGATACCAACGGACTGAAGGAGGAACTGGGCCGCATGGGCAACTGGGTCTTGGCGGGTCGGTCACCGTTTAGCCTTTTTCCTTTTTTTTCTTTTCTTTTTCTCTTCTTCATCTTCTTCATTCAAAACCGAACCCTAGTTCTTCTCACTCCAACAGCGCCACTTCTCCTCCCCGCTTCCTGCATCATCGCCGTTGACGATCCAAAACCATCTCCCTACTCCTATTTCTTATTCCTTTCCTTTACTTCCGTTTGCCCTACTCTCTCACTATATTGTTCTCTCTCTCTACCAGACTTGGGCGGCTGCCACTTCACCAACTGATCCCTCTTGACTCCCCTGTCCCCAATGGAGCCTAGATTTGGCAAAAAAATGACTTTACCCGAATCTAAGAAACCATCAACGATCTCAAAATTACACCCTCCAATTAAAGCCCTCACCTCGAAGCTGCTTAAAGACCATTCCTTTCATCGTTCCCTTCCAAACTAAGGCCCGAAAACTACACAAAACCTCTGAGACCCAGGCTACCCGAAACCATATAAGCCCCAACTCCGACTAAACTGCCATCAACCACTAAAGCTTCTATCTTTTTAAGACCTTGGTTCAAGACTAAAGGGGATAGACCTCAAAAGCAACAACTTTCTAAAGAAATGAAACCGAAAGCAAACTCGGACTCCACGGGAAACGATCGACAGGGGAAGGCAACTTGGGACTCAACAGAAAATCTCCAATAAGGTCACTACCTTCCCTATTTTTCCTTTGATCTTTTTCTATCTAATTTCAATGTATACTGCCAAGAAAAACTCAAACCCTAGTTGATTGTTCTAAAACCCCTCCAAAAATCCTACTGCCTCTCCTCCAAAAAAACTCTCCCCCCTTTGTCACAATGAAAAATGCGATATATATCCCCTCTCTCTTGAATCCCTGCCGTAAGTTTATTCTCCATCCAGTGGCTCTCAATTTTCTGTATTTTTATCAATTTTACTAATTTTGTCTTCTTGTCTGTTTGTGTGCAAGTGATTTCAAAGGATCCAAAACCGTGTGGATTGGCAATATCGTCGGTTTCGGTACCATCCCCAAGTTTGTCTTTTTCGGTGGAATTTGATGTGCACGTGTGGGAGGTGAGGTGGCAAGGGACAAAGATGGGAAGGAAGGTGGCAGGTAATTTATCTAAAATGTAACAAATTGAGATTGAGTTTGAGGATTCATCTGCTGTATTGCTATGTTATTGTGTTGCTGTGTAAATTACCTCTAACTTGCACCTCCCTGTAAAAACTGCTTTGTTTGTTTTTTTAACCTTGCTCTGCTGACTTGTTAAATGCCTTGGAAATTGATCTTGTATGGCTGCCTCATGATGAATCTACTTGTTATTTGGCCGACTATGGTACCATTTTCCTTATTGTATCATTTGCCTGTTTTTGTCTACTTCATGTCTTAAACATTCATTGTTTGAGAATGCCCTGTTATTGCTTACTCTGCTCTGGGATTCTGCTTGTTGAATTGGCCATGCTTAAATGAGCTAAGTTGGTCTTTTGCCATTCTGAATTTGTCTTTGATTTTCCTGTAATCCTATGAATTTGATTATGCCTGCTAATTTATGCTAAATACAGTTGATGAATTGACCATGAACTTAGAATGCTTGCTAGCAGTGAATGCATATTGAAAATGTCTTATGAATGTTCTGTTTTTTGGTGTTTATATGAAACGAATGTGATTCGATGATGTATGTTGAAACTGAGGAAATGGTCAAAAGAGAAACCGCCCTTAAATCTAATTGTGATGAATGTTCTGTTGAGCCTGATACAATATCTTTTTATTTCCTGCTTGCTATGATGCTTGATGTTTGAAAGAATTTTGAAAGGATTGAGCTCATGCTTGAATTAAGATTCGAGAGCAAATTAAATGCAGCGTGTACTGATGTATTGATCCTCACTGAATTTAGACTAGATGTTGCTTAGCATGAATGCCCTGTTTTTGCTGAATTGACTCTAAATTACACGACCAAATGCAATTCCTTTATGGCTTATGTCAAAGTAATGTTCTAGTGCTATTCTATGAAGGCCGTAACATGATCACACAGAAAGTCGGGTTAGACACGAGCTTGAGATGCACAAAGAGCGGGGGAAGATGAGGGAATGAACTTCTCAAGGGAAGAGTCTCTCTCTACCAGAGCACTAGGTCCTCGAAGTCTGGACAAAGAATTTGTTATATTTAGACTTTGTAAATGTAACTTGTAAATGCAAATTGGACTTTACTATTGTTTCTGTATTTGGAAAAAATGAATAAAATGGGCTTCTTTTTTTATTGTGTTTCGCATTTTGTATGTAGGCAAATAATTGAAAGAGATAAAACTAACTTTTGTAATCCTTTAAATTTCCATTTTTTGTCTTTTTTCGAAGGAGAAAATGTACCTAATTATTTCTTCTAATCTATTGTAATGGGACCAAAGGGAATGGACCTAAATGAATTATGACCCAAAATAAAAATCCAAAAGCAAAAGAAAGATTTGAACCACTAAGCCCAAAGCAAATTGGGTGTACTATTTATAGATGCAATCTAAAAAGACAATATAAGACCATTAAGAAGGAAGTATTATTATTATTTTTATTTTGGGTTTTGATCCTAGAATGCAATGCAATCTACCCAAGTTTATACGCTAAAAAGAACATGCTAATTTAGAATGAACTAAAAATGACTAAAGTGCCCCTAGTTCAAAATGACCAAAATGCCCCTGGTTCAAAATGACCAAAATGCCCATGTGTGACTTCTAATGCGGGTTGAGGAGCAATTCAGTTTTACTTGAAGGATACAGGCGAAATTAGGGTGTCTACAGTGATCCAGTGCGGTCAATCAAGAAAGTTTCCAGTGGTTTAAATTTATCTTCAAGTGATCCAGTGCGGTTAGTCGAGGAAGTTTTCAGTGATTTGAGTATATCTTTAAGTGGTTCGGTGAATCAGACGACTCGGTGAAGCATTTTCTAAGTTGGATTCGGTGAATCAGATGACTCGATGAAGCATCTTCTAAGTTGGATTTGGTGAACCAGATGACTCGGTGTAGCATCTTCTAAGTTGGATTTGGTGAACTAGATGACTCGGTGTAGCATCTTCAAAGTTGGATTCTTGGAATAAGATGACTCGGTGTAGCATCTTCAAAGTTGGATTTAGTGAATCATATGACTCGGTGTAGCATCTTCAAGTTGGATTCGTGAAAATCAGATGACTCGGTGTAGCATCTTCAAAGTTGGATTCGGTGAATCTGATGACTCAATGTAGCATCTTCAAAGTTGGATTCAGTGAGCTCAGTGTAGCATATTTTCAAATAGTTCAGGACGATTCGGTGAATCAAGTTAATGCGGTGCATTATTTCTTCAAAGTTGGATTCGGTGTGCTCGGTGCAGCATATTTTCAAATGGTTCAAGACGATTCGGTCAATCAAGTTAATGCGGTGCATTATTTCTTCAAAGTTGGATTTGGTGAGCTCGGTCCAGCACATTTTCAAATAGTTCAGGATGATTCAGTGAATCAAGTTAATGCGGTGCATTATTGGATTCGGTGAGCTTGGTGCAGCACATTCTCGAATAGTTAAGGGTGATTCGGTGAATCAAGTTAATGCGGTGCATTATTAGATTCGGTGAGCTCGGTGCAGCACATTCTCAAACAGTTAAGGGTGATTCGGTGAATCAAGTTATTGTGGTGCATTATTGGATTTGGTGAGCTCGGTGCAGCATATTCTCAAATAGTTCAGAATGATTCGGTGAATTAAGTTGAGGCGGTGCCTTATTTCTTCAAAGTCGGATTCAGTGAGCTCGGTGCAGCAGATTTTCAAACAGTTCATGATGATTCGGTGAATCAAGTTACTGCGGTGCCTTATTTCTTCAAAGTCGGAATCAGTGAGCTAAGTGCAGCAGATTTTCAAACAGTTCAGGATGATTCGGTGAATCAAGTTGAGGCGGTGCCATATTTCTTCAAAGTCGAATTCGGTGAGTTCGGTGCAGCAAATTTCCAAACAAGTTACTGCGGTGCATTATTTCTTCAAAGTTTTATTCGGTGAATCAGATTGGAGCAAGGCGGTCTTCCCTCAAAATTTTAGTTAATTAGGTTTTGCAGCTTTCAATAAAACGGGTGTCCACGTCTTTTCACACTTCCTAACTCTCGGATAGTATACAAACTACTCCTTTGCACACTTCCCATTAGTTAGAAAGTGCACAAAGAGGGACAGCTGTAGACACCCGTTTTTGCCCTTATATCCTTCAATTTAGGTTATTTATCTCTTAATTTTACATTAGGGGTATTTTGGTCATTTTCTTTATTTATTTTAGCATTTTAGTAAGATAGTTAATTAGTGAGTCTTTTCTAATTAGCATTTGATTGTCATTTTAGTATCTAAGCTTGAAAAACCAAAAAAAAATATTTTTATTTATTATTAGACTGCATTTTTACATTTGGACTATTCCATTTTAGGTCACTTGGACCATTCTTTTTAAAAAATATCTTCTCCTAGTGTTTAATTGGATCAATCTTTTTCTTAATTGTGCTATTATCACATTGGGCTTGTTTAATTGAGCCTTACTCTATCTTTGATTTGGATGGGCAGGATTTGTTTTGCCTCATAGTCTTGGATCTATTGTAAAAACCCAAATGCACTTGAGAGTCAATTTTTAATATCATTTCTCATCACAAGAAAGTACAAAAAACGAAGTTTTCAATTAACTTCACATTTTACATTTTACATGAGCATTTGGAAAATACAAAAACAGAATAAGACTCTCTCCTCCTTTTGGCAGTCCCCAAATTTCGAGTTCTAGGTCTTGGTTCCCATGTCCTTTGATTTGTCTCTTCTCTCTTGCTTATGAAATGTAACAACATCGACTTTGTAGCAGTCATTGTCTCCCCATTTGCCAAGCTTGTGCCATCACTCATGAGAACCAACTCCCTACATCCATGTTCCATAACAATTCATCACACACCATCACATTCATTGCATTTAACAACACATGATAAGTCAAAAATGGCATGGACATTTCATAGCAAGCATAAGAATCTCATATCCAACATGCATCGGCATTCATTTCTCTTTTCCTTAAACTTCATTTCTAAGCATAAACATGCATTGTAATTTCTGCATTCCACATTCATATTCCAATTGTTATTTAGCATGCCATCACACATACAACATACAATCATCATTGCATTCAAAAACAGTTTCATGGCATTAGTTTAATAAAGTTCCTCATTAGCATGCATTATTAGATAGTGTTTCTAGTCTAGCATTGCAAAAACCTAGAGACATTTTGGCATGAAGTTTCATCAAGCATCATAGCATTTTGCATACAAAATCAATGGCAGGGCTTAACACAGGTAAAAAATGATTCAGTTTTTAGTCTCACAAAGTTTCCAGCAGCAAAGTCTCAAACAGCTCATGCGGTCTAACTGACACCCATCACAGCAGAACACTTTTAATTAATATATAGTCATTATCATTATCAGTATAGTCAGGATCATTGAAGCATGAACTAGTAGCATTTTTGCATGCATTCTAACTTGCATTCTCAATCCACCATTCATATAGCCATCAAACATGTAGTCAGATTTCCACGCAATAACACATTGCCACAATACACACACTGCATTATCTTCATTTGATAGCATTTTTTTTATTATTTTTCAGCGCGTTCCATTCTCCTATACTAGTAGCATGCATTCATTCATTCATCACCTGTTTCAGCAGAATGACACATAATCAATTGCCCTCCATTCCATCAAGCATAATCCATTCTCAAATTTTTGTTTTAGCAAGGCATAGTTAGACAACTTACTCATTACATAATCACATTCAAGCATAAGCATTCTCACACATACACTGCATTTTGTCTCACATAAAGCATAGCATTTTCAGAAGCAATAAATAAGGCAGCAAAGCAAGTACAAGGTCAAGTCAAGAAATTCAGCAAGAAGAGCCAATTTAGTGCAGTAAAATGTAAATGCTAATGCAAAGGGAAACTCAAGCAGACCAAGACAATTACAAGGCAGTCACAGCAAGCAAAGTCCAGGATCCAGTACAACAATTCAGCACATGTAGAAACGGATTTAAAGCAGATAATCAAGATGGGAAATTTGTCACAACATCACAAGAAATCATAATCCAACGCAATTGAAGAAATCCATCGATCACAGAGTTATACCATTGCCTGCTGTCAGAAGGTCATTGGCTTTGAACTTCAGGCCTTCTTCTCCATTGGTCCAGCTCAACAGGGGACCCGGTAAAGAGAAAGAAACATGTGAGAAAAATTCAAAGCCAGAAACAGACAAAAGGGATTAAGGAGGGAACTCACGTGTAAGAGAGCACCTGATGATTGTTGGTTTCCCCCTACCCCAATGGTCCTCAAACGATTTCACTCTCAAATTGACATCTGCAGAAACAAACAAAAACAGAGAATTAGCTGGTAAATAAAAATGAAGAAAAGGCTAGAAATTAGGGGACCCTTGATTCTAAAAAAATGGAACCTCATCGTAGGATTGTCCATTCGCACAGAGGCTATATTTATGTTATTTCTTCAATTAAAAGGGGGGACAGTCTTAAGATGAAGAAGGAGGAGGGTTCTAGGGTTTTAGGTGAGAGAGAAGGAAAAGGTTTTAGAGAGGGGAAGGGAATGCGTTTTTGACTAGGAAAAATTAGAGGGTTTTTAAATAACAAAAAAACAAAAGTTGAAGGTGTTAGAGAGGGAGGATAGTTTGGAGAGGAAGGGAGGAGAAAGTTTGATGGAGGAGGATTTTTCTTAGGGTTCTAGCGTCTAGCAATAAAAATTACAAAAAATACAAAATAAAGATAGGGAAGGTTGGAGAGGGAGGAAGGGTATTGGAAAGGATTTTTTTTATTAGAGAGAAGGTGGCAGTGGAAAGCAAATGGGTTTAGGGCTTTAGAATATATTTGGGGAAGGCCTGGATTTAATCAAATTGGGAAGTGGGTTTCAAAGAGGAGGTTGAGGTGGTTAATCGGTGATTTGGAGCTTTATGTTTCGGGATGGGTAGATTTTAGGCTAGATTTTGAAGTATTGAGGTCTCTTGTTAGGATTTAGTTTAAGAAAAGAGGAAAAGATAAGCTTTGAGGTTTCAAACAGTTACCAAAGGGAGCATTGGTGGCATCGTGGGAAGGCCATGGCAGTGTCAGCGCGAGAGCAGCGAGGTAAGAGAAAGATGAGGCTTTCGGGTTAGTAATAGAGAGAAAAGAGAGATAGGGAAGCAGAGACAAGCCCTCGCAGTGGGAAGGCCACGGTGGTGATGTTGGGCTCGGCATGCGAATCTTGGAGGAAGGCAGAAAGAACGGTAGCAGAGGAGTGGTACGGCTCTAGGGTTTCAAAAGGAGCGTCGGGTTGAAGAAGAAGGAAGAAAAAGAAGAGGAACAAGAAAGGAAAAGAAAAGGAAGGCTAGGGTTTTTCGGCCCAATCCCATTTTCAGCAGGCCTGTTCACTTTGGGTAACAACTTGGGTCTCTTCCCTCTTATTTTGTTTGGGTTTAAATTAATTTTATTGTGTTTGGGCTTGTCATTAAGTTTTAAGTTTTTGAGTAGTTTTATTTTAATTTTGATTAGATTAACGATTAAATTTGGAAATTAAATTGGTTTAGTTTAGAACTAAAGTAATTTAAGAAATCAAGAAATAAAATGGTAAGCAATTGGCAAATCAGTAATTAGTGATAGTTAGAAATCAATTTAGCTTGGCTAGAGTTAGTAATTAATTAGTATTTTCGTAATTAGAAAAATCATTTGCATCATGTATCATCAAATATCTGTTAATAACTGTTCAGAAAGGGACTCTCTAGGTCGAGACCGCGTCATAAATCGCACCGGAATGCCGGGTCGTGCTTTATGGAGTGGCCCCGGTTGAACACTTGTTTACTTCATAATTAATCATATTGCATTGTCAAATGTCATTTGAGTTTAATAATAACGGGACTAAACATTTATTCCGAAAATGGAATACCCCTCTATGGGATTTCCTAGGTCGGGACCGTTCTATAAACCGCCCCGGAGACCGGATCAATGGGTTTATGGAGTGGCCCCGGTTAAATGTTCTGTTCTCTAAATAAATTGATGGTCTATGCATCATTTGCATCATGTTTAGAGGACTCGCTTTAATTTGAAATTAAGTTAAGTATGATTCAGTTAATTAATTAAAGAGTAATTCAAAAAATTAAGGAAAGATAAAAACAAAAAAAGGGTAAAGTTATATTTTCTCTTTCCAGAAATACCCTTTCGGTCAAAGGGTCATTTTTGTCTTTTCACATTTAATTTTAGTATTTTGTTTTTCCAAAAATACCCTTTCGGTCGAAGGGTCATTTTCATCTTTTCGCATTTAAATTTAGTAGTTTGTTTTTTCCAAAAATACCCTTTTGGTGGAAGGGTCATTTTCATCTTTTGCATTTAGGTTTAGTATTTTTTTTTTCCAAAAATACTCTTTCAGTGGAAGGATCATTTTCGTCTTTTGCATTCAGGTTTAGTTTTACTTTCCAAAAATACCCTTCCGGTCGATAGGTCAGTTTTGTCTTTTTGCATTCAAGTTTAGTATTTTCGTTTCCAGAAATACCCTTTCGGTCGAAGGGTCAGTTTCGTATTTTGGCATTTAGGTTTAGTTTTCTTTTCCAACAATACCCTTCCGGTCGAAGGGTCAGTTTCATCAGGTTGTTGCATGTAAGTCTAGTCCTTCTTTCCAAGAATACCCTTTCGGTCAAAGGGTCAATGCTGTCATTCTTACCTATAAGTTTAGTTTTGTCTTCCAAAAATGCCCCTTTGGTGAAAGGGTCAGTTTCTTCATTTTTCGCATTTCAGTTTACTCTTAATTTCCAAAAAATGCACTTTCGGTCAAAAGGTCAAACTTGTCATATTTTCATATTTAAGGGGAATAAAACGTTTTAAGACTTAAGAAAACATAAAAAGATTAAGATTAAGCATTTAGGATTAAAAGTAACCAATTTAGGATTTTCCTTAGATTAGTGTTAGACTTTCAGTACCGTCATATCGACGGGCGTTGTGGGAGTGCTAATCCTTCCCCACACGTAACTGACTCCCGGACTTAGGTTTTGGTTTGTAGACCATTGTTTTAGACTTAGTGTGTCCGTCAATAAGCACATGGTCCAAATCTTAGGTTTTATGAATTTTCTTCATTAAATTGAAGAGAATTTATCCATGGAGTAAGAAGTACCAAACATTAAGCCTTAGACCATGCATAACTGGTTGTAGCTCGGTTAGTAGGCTAAGCATGGCCGGCCATGGCTCGGCAATATCGCGCCATCTTCATGCCATTGCTTGGCTATTACAAAGGCTGCCACCATACATGGCCGGTAATGACTCGGCATTACCGTGGCACAAGGCAGCACCTAAGCTCGGCAGCATCATTACCAAGCCAGGCCATGTCTAGTGCCCTTACCCGAGCCATGCAGCAGTTCGTTCCAGCCCAGGCCACTGCTTGGCCATGCCGCGCAAACAGTCCGGATAACCAAGCCACAGCCCGCGCATTGCCCAGGCCATGACTCGGCTAGCACCGCACCAGGCCGGGGTAGCACCAGCATGACGCGCAGCACCAGCAGCAGCAGCTCGCGCCCAGCGCGCCCTAACCCGCGCCACTGCCAGGTCCCGCTCGGCTTTGATCCGCCCCGCACCAGGCCATGTCCCGGCCAACCTAGGATATGCCGCGCCATTCATGTGCAAGGTACATTAGGATTTTAATTTCCTATTTTGACTAGGAAATTGAATTCCTAATGGCTTTCCTTTTCCAAATAGGTAATGTGTTCCTAAACAAGGTATGTTTTCTTACTTTTTACTCTAACTAAAACCTCTTAGACTTAGGACTTGATCACTATATAAAGGCACTCTACCCCTCCTCTTTATTCATTAAACACAAGAAGCAACATTGGGAGAGTAAAGTTTCGGCTAGAAGGAATTTTTGGGAGAAGAAGTCGACTAGAGCAATGCCGATTATGATGAGAATAAAGAAGGGGAAGAGGAGTTTTAGCTATGCCTTATTTTTAATTTTCCTTTATCTTAAGTCTTTATTTTTCCAGTTTCATTAATAAACTGTCTAGTTTTATTTTCCTATCACTTTAATTTTTATTGTCTTTTTATTCGAGTAATTATCTTCATCAAAGCCGTCCAGGTATGTTTCATGAACCTTAACTTTTTAATTTTTGATAAGATATTTTGCATGCTTTGATTATATGATTGCTTTTACATTGAGGACAATGTGAATTTTAAGTGTGGGGGGTGAATACTTGATTGTAGGATTATTGTTTGATTATTGAGTCATATGATAGTCTTTTGCATGAGAATCTAGGATAAAAATATGATTGTTTTGGATCGTCTACTTTCCCCAATTTTTGAAGAAGATTTTTCGAAAAAATGATTTTTATTGAGAATTTTGATGATTTTTCAAACTCTTTGATTTTTCAAGAATATATTGAATGATTGATTTGATTATGATTGATGAATGATTAGAATTTTTAATAATGTTTTATTCATTGATTGATTTATAGCAAGAAGTTTTGATTTCTTAGAATTGGGTATAATTGAAGTTTGTGATATAATCTTATTATTCATTGCTTTTATGATTATCTATTTCTAGAACTTGTGTTGAATTTTGATTGAAGTTACAATTAAGAAAGCATGCTATGAATATGTCAAGAATAAGTGTGGGGGACTATCTATATAAAGGGTAATTAAAAAAAATTTTAAAAATAAGTGATTTCATATAAGAGGAGTAGAGATATCTTCTGCCTTAAAATTTAAAAATTTGAAAAGTTCCATTGTTGTCACTCTTCTCTTTAAACAAAAGGAGTTAGTAACCCTTGGGAAGAGGATAAGAGGCATGGAATGGCAGAAATATTGTCCCTCTAGAGTGCTAGTAGCCTCAAAATAATAAAAATAAAGGGTGTTAGTAACCCCTAAACATGAACACTTCAGAGGTTAGTAACCTCAGTTTTCTAAAATCAATTACCCTTGAAAAACTATTATAACCCACATGAATCCTTTGATTTATTCATAATGTGTAATCTTTTGAGTAATGGAGAGATAGATGAAGATGCAAGCCTATAGGAAGAGGTAATTATAGATGTAAAGGATGGCGAGTGATTTAAGCTACTTTGATTATGGCTATTTAAGAATGATAATGCTTGTTATCTATTGATCCTTGGATTAAGTGTTGTTATTGTTCTTTGTTATTTTGATTTCATGATTAAATTGATTCTTTGATATATGTGTGATTTCAAATTGATCTTTTGAAAATTGTTTTTAATTAACTTACATTGATTTTGCTAAGGGACTAGCAAAGTTCAAGTGTGGGGGAAAATATGATCGAGCCAAAAACAACCCTATTTTTATGGCTATTTTATTATGTTTTTGGGTCTATTTATGTTCTAATTTAGCTTATTTTGATAATATTTGTGTTTTTAGTCTTTATGATTTGTGAAATTGGAAATTGTTAATTTTCACTACTTTTGGAGCTATTTTGATGACTTTTTACACAGATATTAGCAAAGTAATTTTGAGTATAGATTTGGAGATGCGAAGTTCGTGTTTTGAAGATTTCTTGAAGATAATTTGAAGATCATTGAAGAATTATTTCAAGGAGCAAGAATTGAAGATTGGAGCTTATTTGCAAAGGATTGAAGCCAAGCCCAGAAGAAGCCCGGAAGTTAAGGATTTTTGGATATTTTATTTGGGAAAATACTCAGCCCATATAAGTCCATAATTGGAATTAAAATCCCAATTTATAGGCTTAATATCCAAGGGAATATCCAAATCCCGTAATTTCCCGTAACTAGTCCTATTTGGAGTAGGAAATGGCGCAGTCTCGGTAGAAAGGCCATAACTTTCTGCTCAGATGTCTGTTTTAAGCCCATGAGTACTCGTTGGAAAGCTATCTCCGAGATCTACAACTTTCCTTTGAAGTCCGAAGCCCAATTCTGCTGTTTTCAAGCCCGAATCTGCCAGTGAAGTTTCTGCAGAAATCCAGAAAATTCCAGAATCCTATTCTAACTTGGATTTTACTCTAGGATGACATCTAATCCTATTTGGAGTCTAAGTCAGCCCTAAACCGCCCTACCCTTGTTTATCCACTATAAATAGCCACCTTAGGTCTAGATTTTAGATGTAATTCTATTTTTCATAAGATATATTGTTTAGTTGAAGATTTGGAGGAGAAAAACCCTAGGAGCCGCCGCCCCCCTCTCTTCCTCATCCATAGATAAGTTCTCTTCTTCTTATTTGTGGATGCTCACTCAATTTATGAGTGAGTAATCCTTTTCTTTTCTCCAATGTAGAATTTAATTGATCTCTTGACGATTATCATGGTGAGATTTTGTGCTTATATATGAGAATTGTTTGGGTATTTCTTAAATCTCTGTTTTAATCCTATGTTGCTTGTTTTGATGGGTTGGAGTCGACACTACCTTGATAAATTAGGTTAACATTAGCTAAATTAAGTCTAGAACTAATACTTCAGATTTAATTGTTTGTAGCAACTGGATGAGAACTAATACTTCCTTCCAAGAGAGATAAGAATCAATGGGTGAGTAATTGCTTGTTGTGCTTGTTTATAAATTACTTGTACTTAATGCTTTGTTCCTAAGCAATCTTTAAGCCCTAGAACGGTAATTGATTGTTGAAAGAGTAAAAGGGGTAGATCAAGCCCTAGAACGGTAAATTTATCTAATTGAGGTAATTCAGGATTTAAAGCCACAAGCTATCCAAGGTTTTCATAATTATTAGATATCAATGATCCATGTTATTTATGTCAAGAGGGAGATTAATTCTATGTTGGAGGGTTTTCTTTAATTGTTTTTCTCAATTTATTCTCTGCTTTTTAATTAATTGTTTACTTTAATTTTCTTGATTGTTTTCTTAGTTAATTTTGTAGTTTGTTAGATTTAATTTTAAACTCTTTTCCAAAATTCTCTATATTTTATTTTGTTTTAAGAAAAAGAATAATAACCAATTTCTCTGTGGGTTCGACCCCTACTTGCCATAGCTATTCTTAGTTAGTAATTGTTGGGATATTTATTTTATGGTCATTGACGACACGATCACTACGTCTTAGGATATATAGTACTTTGGAATAATTTATGATGCTTAATTGATTGGCAATTAATATCAAATTCATATTTAGTGTCAATGATCCATAATTAATCTTGTCAAGAGTGAAATAGATTCTATGTTGGAGGTTTATTTTACATTGTTAGTTATTTAATTTGCTTTGTTTTTAATTTATTTTAATTTAGAATTGCTAAAATCTTATCTTTCAAATCTCTCATTTTTGACACAATTAATTAGTACAAAGATTACCCTCTCTCCCTGTGGATTCGACCCCTACTTGCCCTAGCTATTTGTTATTGGTTTGTGGGGAATTATCTTGTGATTTGATCAACGACCGATCATTCCCCTTTTAGGCTGTGATATGGTTCTTGGAATTCAGTGGCTCAAGACACTTGGACCCATATTGTAGACACCCTAATTTCGCTTGTATCCTTCAAGTAAAACTTAATTGCTCCTTAACTTGCATTAGAGGTCACCCAGGGGCATTTTGGTCATTTTGTACTAGGGGCACTTTAGTCTTTTTAATTCAATACTAACTTGAACCGGCATGTTCATTCTAGCATGTAAATTTTGGCATATTACATTGCATTTTTCAAGATTAAAACAAAAAAAAGACAGAAGGAAAAAGGAAGATTTTTTTTTTTCATTTATCTTACATTGTCTCGTTAGATTACACTTTGTATAGCACATCCATTTTAATTGGTAGGCATTTTAATTGATTGGCTTTTGCATTACATACGTCTTCATAATGGAACTAACTTTTCTAATTGCGCTAATCCTTCCTTTTTAATTATGGGCTTTTGATTCTACTTTGCTATTATTTTGGACTTTAAACTTGAATGGTGTAAATTGAGCCTCGGACTTTTAATTGGATAATTTAGCATTGGACTTACTTTTTGGGCCTTTGATGATTAAGAGTGGCCCAATTTCCTTAATAAATGCACTATTGCCTTTGTTTACAAAAATAGCGAAAAAGAAAGAAATTGGAAAATGGAAAAAGAGAATTTCATTTATTATGAAGTTTACAATGTAAATTACACAAAAGGGATCAGCTTTCACGTTTTGATTCCTTCGAAATTGGTTCGGCTTCTCCCTTTTATCTTTGACCAGTTTTTCCTCCCATGCTTCTTATTGATCCACTCCCATACAGCATTGATGATATCGAGCCCCCTTGTCCTCATTTCCTTGGTTATTGACTCTTGACAAGCAAAGACAAGCAAATCCAATTTCAATAAGTAAGTAAGGAAACCTGAAAGGGCAGCACTTTTCTTCTGCATTTTTTCATTTCAGTATACATTATTGAATTTCATTCAAAAGAAAAACAAATTCTAGTCATGCATTGCATACCATTTCATTCAACAAACTCAAGTTTTCTAATTTCAAATTAATCACCAAGTCAATGGCATTTTCACACATAGCAGCTCCATCTTTTTATACATTCAACATGCATTTTTGCATTTTTACTAACCTGTGTATACATACATGCATTTTAGCTCATTCATTAGCATAAAGTTCACCCAAAAACAGAACACCCTTTTGCTTCATTCTAATTCAGCAGCATATACACTTGCACTTCAATTACATTGGCCATGATCATCCACTCATAAATCTCACTGCATTTGCATGCTCGCTCGCATATAACAATCAATTTGCCTCCAACTCGTGACATTTCATACATTCAAAACAGTCCATTTGTAAACAAAATCACCCAAAATAGTAGGCATCAGCGTATAGAATGATCGTGTCGGCATAGTGTCATTGCCTTTTCAAAAATGAAAAAAGCAGAGTGTAGCACTCTCACTGCATGCATTACATTCTTGAGCATTTCGACCTTGTCAACTTTCATTTCACAGCATTTTTATAGCATTGCATTCCTCACCATATCATGTAAGGTTTTCATCATGAAACAAAACATGCACATGGACTCATCATTGCATTTTCAAATCTATTCCCACAGGACATATACTTACAGCACTCATCACACAAGCATTTCACATTAGTACAAGCATTTTACATTAGTATTAGGTTCAAATCATTTAGGAAGCATTTTAGCATGTAATAGCATCATTTATAATCATCATCAGTTCATTCAATAAGGAAGCAGCAACATGATCAAGACTAATGGAAAATGAGGATATTCGGCAAGACAGACAACATGAGAAACAAATCAAAAAACGACAGAGAGGGTGTCAAATTGCAGAGAATAGTTCACCAGCAAATAAGAAAGAGCGTTTACCATGACATGGCGGTCTTTATGGGTCCCCAAAAGGTTTAAACCCTGTTGGATTCGCCAGCTCAGCATGCTGTAGTGAAATGGGGAAACACGTGAGTTGCCAAGACAACAAGCTGCAAGGAGGAAAAATTTCCGGTGAGATTCCATAAGGTGACAAACAGGGCAAGCAGACAAAACGACAAGGAGTAGTAAGACAAGAAATAAGCTCTTACTCTGTCAGTACCAACCCTAGTACCCTTGCCACCAACAGGCACACCCACCACTGAGTCCAAACAAGGAAGCAAAAAACGAACAAGGGTAAGGAATTCACTGTAAATGGGAATTACAGAGAAAGACAAAGCTTGCTCTCAAAAGCCCTGCAAGGAGAAAAAAGGGAATTCAAAGCTAGGAACGATAAAAAGCCACTAGGCCATTAGAGAGAAAAAGGGAGGTTTTGGGGAGGAAAAAAGAAGTGTTAGAGAAAGTGAGGGTTGATCGGTTTAGAAAAAAGGGTTTAGGAAAATACAAAGAAAAACAGAGAGTTCATCTGTTGTTAAAAAAAACTCAGTCATTTCCCAGTAGCTTTTCTAAAATCAAATCGATTAAAGGAAAAGAAGAGGGCAAGTTTCATAGCAAGCTTACCTTTCTTAAGCACGAGAAGTCAAAACGGACTTGAAGTCCGCCGCCGGGAAAGTGAACTTTAGGCTTCGGTTTAGGGATTTAATCGGTGGATTTGTAGAGCAAGGTGAGGGGAATAAGATAATCCGAAGTCAGAGGGATTTGACGGCTAGGCCCGCCGGATCGGAAGTTAGATTTGGGTACGGGTTAGGCTTGATTCGAAGGTTCAGAGGTTATTTTCAGAGAATCTCAAGCCAGATCTGGGATGAGAGGGATAAGGCGAACATTTCTGGGGATTTTCATGGCCATCTGAGCTCCGTTGAAGCTCCGATGTGGCGGAGGACAGTGGTCGATCGGGCGGTGCGATTTCAGGCAACCACAGGCGGCGGCTAGGGTTTTGAAGAGGAAGAAAGCTTTGGGAAGAAGAAGAAAGAAGGGCTTTTATAGCCCGTACAAGGTGACTCCAAAATGGCGCCGTTCCACCTAAGGTTGAAGAAAGTCTCCAATTTCAGGTATGTCTTCTATTTTTGTTTCAATTAGGTCCCTAATTTCGTTCTATTTAGTCCTGTGAGTTAATTTTTGATGCAATCAAGTCCGGATAGTTTAATCTTCAATTAATTTAGTCCCTGTCAGAATTAAATTCAGGTCATTTTCAATATATGGATCTAATTTAATTTTAATTCATTTCTAAATGAGTTTAATTTGCAAAATTAGATTAATTTAGATTTAAATTTAGGAAATTATTTGCATACATTTATATTTGTCATATCACGTTATCTCATACGCTTAGATGTATTAATCATAGTCTTTTGCCATAATAAGGGTGTCTTGGGTAACAGTGCTCGGGCACGATCTCCCAAAGATCCCTTTAGACCAGTCTTCTTTGTGAATACCTCCATAATACGTGGAAAGGGTTCGCGGAGTCGAATCCGGGTAGACTTCGATTAATGCATAAAATAAAACCAATCTTATCATGCATTTATACGGTCATTCATGTGAAGAAATAAATAAGGTTGGTAAAAGCCGTTTTTAACTATGACGGGTGGACCTTGGGCAATTGTGCTCGGGCACGACCTGCCATTGCCCACTTCGAGATCAGATACTTTTGCGGATACCCCATAATGCGTGGGAAGGGTCCTCGGGAGTTATTCGAGTAAACGACCCCTTACCAATCAGTTAAAAAAGACCAGATCATGCATCATTTGCATTACACGCATTTTTGTCAGTTAATTGAATTTTAAAGTAATAGATAAAGCATAAAATAAAAAGGGAGAAAATTAAAACTAAAAAATGAGAGTTTGTCCTAAGTAAATGAAAATTCAAAAAAATCAAAGACAAGAAGCTAATTCTCTCAATTTTTAATCTTTACTTACATTTTCCCAAAATGCCCTTCCCGGACGGAAGGCACTTATTTTACTTGCTGTTTCCCAAAATGCCCTTCCCGGACGGAAAGCACTTATTTTACTTGCTGTTTCCCAAAATGCCCTCTCCTGATGGAAAGCACCTATTTTTACATGCTATTTCCCAAAACGCCCTCTCCTGATGGAAAGCACCTATTTTTACATGCTATTTCCCAAAACACCCTTCCCGGACGGAAGGCACTTATTTTACTTGCTTTTTCCCAAAATGCCCTTCCCAGACGGAAGGCACTTATTTTTACTTGCTTTTTCCCTAAACGCCCTTCCCGGACGGAAGGCACTCAATTTTTACTTACTTTTTCCCTAAACGCCCTTCCCGGACGGAAGGCACTTCTTTTATTTGCTTCTTCCTAAAACGCTCTTCCCGGACGGAAGGCGTTGATTTTTACTCGATTTTTTCTCAGAATGCCCTTTCAAACAAAGGGCTAATTTTGTCACATTCCCGCATTTTAAGTTAAGTACTTTCGATTTCCCAAAATACCCTTTCGGACAAAGGGATGGCTTCGTCACCTTCTTGCATTTAAGTTTAGCATTCCCAAAATACCCTTTCAGACAAAGGGTCAGTTTCTTCACATTCCTGCACTTAGATCCTATTTCCCAAAATACCCTTTCGGACAAAAGGTCAGTTTAGCTATGTTTCTCGCATTCAAGAGAATAAAAGGTTTTAAGACTTAAGAAAACACAAAAAGTTTAAGATGAAGCATTCAAATAAAAGGTCTCAATTCTCCTGAAAAAAAGAAAAGACAAAAGATATAGGATCAAGGATTAAAAGCAACCTTTATTTAAGACCCATATTAGATCTTGATTAGATTAGAGGTATCGTCGTTTGGCGGGCGTTTGGGGGTGCTAACCCTTCCCCAGACGTAATCGACTCCCGGTCTTAGATTCAGGTAACAAGACCAGACCTATAGGTTTAGTGGGTCCATCGCCAAGCCTTGGTCCACATTAAGCTAGCTAGGTCAATAAGGTGACTAATCACACCTAGCAATTTGATTAGTGGCGACTCCCTTTCCAAGTCGTTAACGGCAGGGTTCGGACCCCGGACTCGCACGTTGCGACACATATGGTGGGACTTCTCCTTGCTAGTTATGAAGTTTACCTTCCAGGGTATTCTCTATACCCTTACTAGTCTAAATGCTGGCTCTATGCAATTGCTGTCTGACAAGCAGGCTTCTTGACAATATTATTCAGAGAAGTCTATATATACCATGCTTCTATCCACAAGAACATCACAACTACATAGTATAGGGTCTGTTCCTAACACATACTCTCATTTACCTCAGGATTTGCGAGATCTTTTCTTACAGTTTGCTTCTGTGTTTGACACACCACAGGGCCTTCCTCCTCATAGAGCTCAAGATCATGCAATTCCATTAAAGGATGAGACTCAAGTGGTTAAGGTACGACCGTATCGTTATCCCACAATTCAAAAGGATGTTCTGGAAAAAATGGTGGCTGAAATGAAGACTTCTGGTATAATCAGAGATAGTAATAGCTCCTTTGCTTCTCCGGTGGTGCTCGTTAAAAAGAAAGATGGCAGTTGGAGGTTTTGTGTGGATTATAGAAAGTTGAACAAGCTTACCATAAAGGATAAATTTCTAATTCCCTTAGTGGAAGAGCTACTGGATGAGTTGCATGGTGCACAATGGTTCTCTAAACTTGATCTTCGCTCGGGCTATCTTCAGATCAGAATGTTAGACTCTGACATTCATAAGACTGCCTTCTGAACTTATCAAGGGCACTTTGAGTTTCTTGTCATGCCCTTTGGCCTCACTAATGCACCAGCCACATTCCAAGGGCTTATGAACACTGTCTTTCAACCTTACCTTTGCAAATTTGTGTTGGTGTTTTTTGATGACATTCTTGTTTACTCTAAGGATTGGAAATCTCATATCCAGTACCTCACTGCAGTCTTTGAGCTTCTGAGAGCCAATCAACTATTTGTCAAGCTCACTAAATGTGAATTTGCTGCAAGAAAAGTTGAATATCTTGGCCATGTTATAACAAGGGATGGAGTCGCAATGGATGATAGCAAAGTCCAATGCATCTTACAATGGCCAATACCAAAGACACTCAAAGAGCTCAGGGGTTATCTTGGCCTCACAGGCTATTACCGAAGGTTCATTCAAGGGTATGGTGTCATTACCAAACCACTTACTGAGTTATTGAAAAAGAATAGCTTCCATTGGAGTCCAGCTGCAACTACTGCTTTTGATAAGCTCAAGCAGGCTATTTGCACCTGTTCTTGCTCTCCCTGACTTTAATGCCACATTTACTCTTGAATCTGATGCTTGTAGTGTGGGCATAGGTGCTATATTGAGTCAAAATGGGAAACCTATTGCTTATTTTAGCAAGGCCCTAGCTCCTAGGCACCAAGTATTATCTATCTATGAAAAGGAGATGTTGGCTATTCTTGCAGCTGTTAAGAGGTCTTCCTACTTGCTTGGTCGAAAATTTCATATCAAGACAGATCATGAAAGCTTGATATTTCTTTTGGACCAATCTACTTCAACACCCGCCCAACATAAATGGCTATTGCAAATGATGGCTTATGATTTTGATATTGTGTACAGGAAAGGTTCATCTAATGTTGTAGTTGATGCACTCTCTCGCATTCCTCAAGCACAACTATATGCCCTCTCAACATTCTCTACGGATCTATTGCTTAGAATCCAACAATCCTGGTCAAAGGATCAAGCCTTCGCATCTATTTTAAACAAGGCTCAATAAGATCCTTCCATTGTAGGGAAATATTCTTGGTCTAACGGTCAACTTCGAAGGAGAGGGAAGTTGGTGGTAGGTAATGACCCTGATCTCAGACATGATATATTTTATCCTATTTTCATGGTTCTCCCACAACTGGTCACTCTGGCATGGATGCCACTCTACGAAGGGTAGCTGTTGTTGTTTATTGGAAGGGACTGAAAAAGTCAGTGAGACAATTTGTTAGGGTAATGTTCTGTTTGTCAACAATGTAAACCTGAGCATGTGGCTTCTCCAGGCCTTTTACAACCACTTCCCATTCCTGACAAGGTTTGGATAGATGTTTCCATGGATTTTGTGGGAGGGTTACCAAAATCCCATGGAAAAGACACTGTCATGGTAATTGTGGACAGGCTGAGCAAATATGCTCATTTCATTGTATTGGCACATCCTTATTCAGCTCTCACTGTAGCTCAGGCTTACTTGGATCATGTTTTCAAGTTACATGGTGCTCCATCTTCAATTGTCTCTGACAGGGATCCAATATTCATGAGTCAGTTTTGGTCTGAATTACTCAAACTGTTGGGCACAAAGCTGCACATGTCGACAGCTTACCACCCTCAGTCTGATGGCCAACCGTAGCCTTGAGACTTATTTGTGATGCTTTTGTGCTGAAGAACCCAAAGAATGGACCAAGTGGAAAGCAACTGCAGAGTTGTGGTACAACACCAGTTTTCATAGCTCCAGGCATGCCACTCCGTACAAGATTGTTTATGGACATCCACAACCAATGCATCTCCCTTACCTTCCTGGTGAATCTAAGGTGGATACTGTAGATAGAAGCCTAACAGCTAGAGAAGCAACAATACAGAATTTGAAATTTCATCTTCAAAGAGCTCAGCATCGAATTAAACAGCAAGCTGAGAAGAAAAGATCTGACAGAGAATTTATAGTGGGGGACTTTGTCTATTTTAAGCTCCAACCATATAGACAAATGTCGGTGGTACAGAGATCCAACCATAAGCTTTCTGCTCGATATTTTGGTCCCTATCAGATTGTGAAGAAGGTTGGCAAGGTTGCCTATGAACTTGCTCTGCCCAATGGTTCAAAAGTACACCCAATCTTTCATGTTTCTCAGTTAAAAAAGCACCTTGGTAAGCATCCTGTTCAAGCTCAGTTGCCTCTTATTGATGCTGAAGGTCACATTGCCAAGGAACCGGTTGTAATCTTGGACAGGCATATTACTAATAAGCATAACAAGGCTGTCACAGAAGTTCTTATTTCTTGGAGTAATGCCTTTGCAGAAGATGCAACATGGGAACTACTTTATGAGATTCAGAAGAAATTTCCAAACTTTAATCCTTGAGGACAAGGATACTTTCAAGGGAGGGAATTTGTCATCAGCCCATTACCTTCCAGCCCAACACCAATTACATTACCAAGCCCAATTATGTTTAAACTTATTATTACTGTTAATATTTGATTAGTTGTAATCACTTTACTTGTCCGTATATAACGGCTAGTGCTTTACAAACAAACTATCAGATATTTTATGAAATAGCAGAAACTCTTTTCCCTTATTTTCTTATCTTCTTTTCTTTTCCCTACTTCTGCCATCAGATCTATCCTTAGGTCGTGACACGAGACCTCAACGCCACCAAAGCTTCTTCTTCGTGTTTCCTTTCTCCCACACAAGCTTCTTCTCTCAATCATTTCCTTCGAAACCGCCACCTTCCTACACCCGATTCCAACAACTCCACCGTCGGTTCATCCCAATTTCCAACTATGTAATTCCCTTTGCTTCTCTCCCTCAAAAACCTAAGCTAATTTCAACCAAAGCCTTCCCCCTTACTACATCCGTAAATCCGACCAAAGCAAGTCTTAACCGCCCTTGATCGACACTTAAACGACCCTTCTCCTACCCCCCAACGAAACCCCAACTTAATTTTTACCAAAATACTTCGAAAATGTGAATCCCCCAAATTTCGTTTCTTAGAACCGTAGCTTCGACTTTTATGAGAAAGAAATTTGAGAGAGAAAGTTTGGGGAAGCAGCTTTCGTGAATCTTTTTGAGCGAAAAATCAAACGAGTGAAGTTGGATTGAATGAATCTGTACGCTTTTTTTTTCCAGAGGAGATGAGAGTTTTTAATCAGTGAAAGAGCCTGAGTTTTTGATGGATGAGGGAGAGTGAAGAAATAGCTAGAGAAAGTTTGCGTTTTGAGGGAAATCAGAGAGTTTCTAGTGTGTATTTCGTATGTGTGTGTGAGGAAGGTGAAGAGATCAAGGTCAATTATTGATATGAATGAGACTATGTAGTGAGAGAGTAAGAGATGAGAGAAGGAAGAGAGTTCATGATCGAGGATAGAGTGATTGTCAGTGTGTTTTCTTCATCAGCCCCAATCTGTTTCTTCCAAATGGGTAAGATCAAAATCCTCCTTGCTAGCTATCCTTCTTCCTTCTTATCCTCCCCTTTTCTTAGCTAACCAATTTTGTCTCTTGCAGGGTAGTTTTTAGTATTTTGGGAATGAGAATGAGACCTCAATGAGCTGTCCTGGTGAGTCAGCTAACAGATTCCCTGGATTCCCTTTTTTCGGTTTTTAATGTGATTTTCCCTTGGCTTCCCTGTAATTGATATTTGGTGTTCATTTCCCTGAAATTACACTGTGCTTATCATTATTTATCTCCATATCAGGTAGCTTGCAGGAAGATATGGGCTGAGCTGTATACATGGTGATCTGGCAGAGGACAAGATTTTTTTTCAGGTAATTTTGTTTCTCTCTATACTTGCAATTGGGTTTTATTGCTGCCATTGGTTGATGGATGGCATTTGATTGTGCATTGATTCATAACCTGCAGCTTCTGTTTGATCCTTGAATTGGGCCCTGAAATTCTATTTTGAAGTGAGTGGGAATGAATGATCATACAAGCATGAGAATGAGCCTAAATGCATGCTGTTTAAATGCCTAAGACTTGATCATATGCAATCATATGCAACCTAATGTTATATGAAAACTATTTATGTGCAGGAATATAAATGCTCTCTCTTTTTTGTTTTCTGATTAATTGGAATGCAGTAGTATGTGAGGAATGCATGAGATAATAAATTGTATGCTAGAACTGCCTATTTGTGCTTAAAGTAGTGGAAAAAAACGAAGATGTCGATGCTAACTAGGTCCTAGGATGCCTAAGATTAGTGCCATCTAAAAGCTAAGCTCTACGAATTCAATAAATAAAAAACAAAGTGATGGCTAGAAATGATACTGAATTAGAGTACTTGATTGTTCTATGGTGGATATGCTAACTAACCAAATGCCGTATAACTGTAGTATGGATGTTAACATGAATGGATAAATATGCAAGAATTTGAATGCTCTATATGCTGCTGAATTGACTCTAAATTACACGACCAAATGCAATGCTTTTATGACCTATGTCAGAATAAAGTTTAAATGCTAATTTATCAATGTTGTTTATGTATGAATGTCATGAAATTTTATTTGTCTATTTATGCTAACTTAACTATGTGTGCTGTTAAGACTTAAATGAGTAGCTGCAAGAGACAAATGTGCATTTCAAGCTGCCAATTCATGGGGGAGAGACTTGACAAAAGGTAAAGGGAAACAGAGCTGCCCAGGAGAGATCCAAACCAAATTGAGGGTACACAAAAATGAGAAAAACAACATTTTTTATAATCCCCAATTTTGTTTCTTTTTGTAAATTTTGAGCTTGAGACTTCAGTCTGTAAATACAAGTTAAACTACCTTTCTTTTGTATTTTATGCTTATGTAAATGTACCAAATTAAATTAGGCTAATATATTAAAAGGCCCAATATGCCATGAAATTTCTCTTCATAATATGCCCAAGACTGAATTTAACCAATGACTGTAATGCATGATTATGATTCATGAGTAACATGTGCTACTAAATACCCCTATGGCTAATTGGCAAATAAATGATCATGAGCATGCCTTTTAAGAAGTGAACCAGGAAATGTTTGATGTGATGAATATGAATGATATGAACGTGCTCTATAAATAATTGCGAAAGTAAACTAAATGTGCTTAAAGTGAAAAATGAGAATACTAACTAAAAATTGGATCTGTTACTGAAAGGACTTAAGCTATATACAAAAAATACTGAAGGTGCACATCAAAATTTTTGGTTTTTTCCAATACAATCTGGATGACTAAAATGAATTAGCTAATCTAAATTAAAAGCGAACTTAAAATGACTAAAATGCCCCTGAACATGCAAATGACCAAAATGCCCCCTGGTGCCAAAATGACCAAAATGCCCCTAGATGACCCTAATGACAATTAACAAAATAAATTAATTTAAATTGAAGGATATAGGACAAAAACGGGTGTCTACAAAAGGATACTAGACAAAGACAAGTATCTGGGCCTCCCAATTATGATTGGTCATTCAAAGACAAGGGAGCTACAGTTTATTAAGGAGAGGCTTCATAAACGTATTACTAATTGGAATTCAAAGCTATTTTCGCGTAGTGGTAAGGCAGTCATGATACAGGCGGTGGCACAGGCTATTCCAATGTATCCAATGAGTGTATTTCTGTTTTCCGAAAAGCATTGTACAAGAGTTAAATTCTATGACTGCAAGGTTTTGGTTGGGAAGTACATCTTCTAGGAGGAGAATACATTGGAAAAATTGGGAATCCCTATGTGTTTAGAAGCTAGATGGGGGTTGGGCTTTCGGGATTTTGAAGCCTTCAATTTAGAACTTCGCTCTAATCCATCTTTTTTATGGAGAAGTTTATTGGCAAGGAGGCGAGTAATTCTTGAAAGTTTTAGGTTCAGAGTTGGGTCAGGTGTTTTACATATATGGAGGGATCGATGGGTTAATGTCCCTTTATCTTATCGGCCTTCTCCTCGTATTACTTATGTTATGCCTGATCTACAAGTCTCCTCGTTAAAAGACTTCGAGGCTAGGATGCGGAAGTGTGATAGAGTTGTTGATTTGTTTGCTGAGGAAGATGCTAGACGGATATTGAGTTTGGTGATTCCAAGGCAGCCTGTGGAGGATCGTTTGATTTGGAATGCTTCTAAGCTAGGAGAATTTACGGTTAAGTCGGCCTACCATGTAGCTCGAGGTATGTTGGGGAGGGTTGAGCTTCCAGCGGAATTGAGATCGCCGTTATGGAGGATTATTTGGTCTGCCCGGGTCATGCCAAAAATTCAATTTTTTGTGTGGAGGGTGGCTTGGGATATTCTTCCAATCAAGAGTAATCTCATTCATAGAGGGATACATATATCTAATTTTTGTGATGTTTGCGGTGGCCATGAGTCCTCTACTCTCCATGTTTTCTTTTCTTGTCCTAGTAGCAAATTAGTGTGGGAGAATGTGTGTCCTTGGGTTGCTCCAACTATTGATCAGTGGGATAATATTGGTGATCTATGGGAACTACTAGTTGGGAAGGCTGCTCAGGTCGGACAAGTGGAGAAATTCTTGGTAACTTTGTGGCTAATCTGGTGTAATAGGAATCGTGCTCTTCATGAGGCTATCTGTGCTTTGCCAGCTGCTATTGTTCATTCTGTCGCTGTGATTTTGGATCAGTACAGTTCGAGTCTAATACAGTAGTAAAGGCTTCCAATCGACTTGGTAAGCAGCTTGTTTGGGAACCTCTTATGCGTGGAACTATGAAGATAAAAACCGATGCTTCGTTTTCTTCTAGCTCGGGTGAAGCTGGTCTGGGAGCTATTATTCGAGACGATGAAGGTCAGGTTATTGTCTGTGGTTCGAGGCAACTGAGTTTTGTAGCTGATTCATTGTATGCTGAGGTTCACGCGATTCTGCTTGGGTTCGAATTAGCCCTTGGATATGGTCTTTAGAATTGTGTTTTTGAGTTTATTGGGAAGGCGGTCTGTTGATTGACGAAATTAGAGATTTGACTACCTTATTTGACTTCTGTTCGTTTAGATTTTTTAATAGAGAAGCTAATATCTTAGCAAATCTTGAGGTGGATGGTGTTTGGTACGGGACTATTCCTCCCTATGTTTAATATTTTCCATCCTTTTCATTAACCAAAAAAATAATGTCTCGGAATGATGATATGATACGTTATTCATATTCCATCTTCTACTTCACCTTTTGCATTTTCCTCATATTTTTCTCTATTCTCTATAAGTTTTCACTCATCTTTTATTTTATTTATGTTGTTTCTATTTTTCTTTCCTTCAAAATTCAAAGAGAAAATGACAGGACTAGAGAAATTGAAAAATATGATGTGCAAAGTGAAGTGTGAGTGATGTGGCCATTTATGGCATGTGACGTATTGGGAATGTTTTATTAGATGGAATTTGTTAGAGTGACCAAATTTGGTTCACTTTTGAAACTTAAGTGACTTGGTTGGGACAAATTAAAATTCAATTATCTGATTGGGAAATATAATAATGAAATTTACTCTATGAAAAAGTGAGATTTAACGAAGGGTTAATGACGCGTAGTACCCACTTTCAAATCTCCATCCAAACAAGCCTTAAATTGCTCAACGTTCAAAGAATGTTTAGCCCAATTTCAAATCTCCTGTATTCCCAACTAAAGTAATTCCCAACTAAAGTAAATATATACAAGGTGTATTCCCAACTCGGCTCAAGTCAGATTTGTATTAACATATAGCCAGCCAGATGTTTCCCTTTCCCATTGGCCATGAAGAAGAGGGAAATAAAGTTGCAGTGGGATAAAGAAATTTCACGGAATCTAAGCCATGCTGTGCCAGAAGCTGAAACAAAGAAAGCAAAACACAAACAAGAAGCAAGGAATTGTGAAATATTTTTCACATTCAATATTACTCAGATTGTTACATATGCTAAAACTCTTCTAGCTGAAAAGCTCAGTTGCATTGCATTTGCACCCACGACAAACTAATATAAAATACAGAGGCAAAATAAAAGGTTCTAACACTATCCCAAGAGGAGAGAGCCCCCACACTCTCCTACCTCAAACTAACAATCTAGCGCTCCATTACAACCTCATCAAAATTCCAGTCTCTCACAAGATCCCTCCTCACAGCACGACTACGCACCAGCCGGGGTGGACCTGCCATTCCAACACTGTTTTGAAAATTTGGTTGTGGGGTCACTTTGGAAGTTGCTGTTATTGTTGGTCTCGCAGCTGGAAGTGATGTCTTCCGTGCCAAGCAGTTAGCAATGGCCGAACATCTTCCTTCATTGTCTGAACTTGAAACAGAGTAACTCCTAAATGAGTGTGATGGACTTTCCACACTATGGCACGCCAGACATGCAAGACTCATGTTTTGGTCTTGGCGACCGTCAAACCAGAGATTGGCTTTTCACCCTGCGATGATAGAAAAGGGTATTAGAAGGTTAAGCTTTGATGTTTCCTTAAATTGAAAAGCATGTTTTTCCGAATATATATAGTTGAAAACAGCACCCAAAAAGAAAAATCTGCCAACAAATCAACACCAAGTAGTATATGAACTAAAAAGAGCATAACTATCAAAATCAACTAAAGAATCCGCAAAAGCGTAGCAGCAGAAAGAATAATTTTGAATAGAAAGACTAAAGAAGCTACCAGTCCATTTATCTTTCGTTTAAGTGCATATGCCATAACAAGCAACACCAAACTAATTACTTAAAGAAATACTTCAAACCAGACTGTCATTCTATGTTAACAATCATCATGGAGAAAAAAATTAGTATTCATTATAGACCCAGCCTCTGGAACTTATATCAAGCTGGTAGTACAATCTGCTGGCAGACTTAGCCCTTGTCATTTCCCTTTTCGGAGTATTATCTTTTAGAAGCATGTTCAAAACTCTACAATGTCGTAGACAGAATGCAAAAGATCAACAAAATTAAGTTGGGCCCAACATGGAAATTTTGAATCCTGATTAAGCAGACTATAGAGAAAGATAAAAATCAGAACACTGCCCATAGGATTGTAAACAGCATAAGTTAGAAATAGTCTTGAACTATTTAATGCACATATTGCAATCCAAAGTCGATGCAAGGTAGAAAGGCTCCTTGGCATGTAGCCTTTCATTTGAGTAATTTAACAAGTAAACCATAAATATTTTCATTATTTCTCAGCTAACATTAGGAATGACAAATCAGCAACAGTTTTATTTGAAGTTCAGACAAGCAAAAGAATGTGGCTTGTTAGACCTGAACTGTAATTCAATAAGGGGCTAATTTGGTAAGCATGATTATAAAAAGGGATATGAAGTTCAATCTTAGCATCTAGCAATACTAAATATGAAAAAAGAAAATAGTGGTTCCGTATAGAATTATTCTCCACCTATCAAAGCATTGGTATAAACTAAATGAAAGATTAATGTAGAACACTTATCACCATATGCATTGATGACATTCAGGAAATCTTTTATCAACAATTAGCCAACAGAAAATGCAGGGGAAGAGTTCCAACTAAAAGTTAGGTTTTAGTATAGCAAGCTAAACCAACGAGCATTTATACTTTTTACAGTTTAATAACAGTGATTTGACTACTATTTTAAGCTATATCTCTTTCCTGAATGTAAAGGTGGAATTCTTTCATGAAGCCCCTTTCTACCATACCACCATCCCTCTCTTTTCACATTCTCTATCACAGGCTATTGGTAAAGATTAACTTTAAACCTTCAATGAACCAAATCTCTGATAGCAAAATCTGCATCAAGGTTTTATATTAACAAATTCATTATGCCTAAAAAGTATATTACCAATCATCATCGAGTTTTTGAGGAAATGCAAAAGGAATATCCCTATCTCCATATGTTTTATTTTCGTATCAGTTGTGCATCATAGTTATATCCTCCACTATCAAAGATTTCCTTGATTAATGGATTACATTCCCTACCTTTCCAGATATTATAATATCCTTCTTATACATAACTGGGCATGCGAAATGATAGAAAATATCTTAGATATGCATCATTCTTTGTTAGCAAATGTACATACCTAAAAATATTCTGGGGTGGGGAACCCCCTCTTCTTTTACCGAATGACTACAATCGAACATGTCCTGATGTCTCAACAAACATCAAAAGACCAAAGCAAAATCATTCCAAGAAAGTAAGTAAATTAGCAGGGTTTTCCATCAAAATCAGCGTGTGGTAATTCTCAGCTCTAATGATATGCACAAAAACACATTCATGCTATGCTTATATACAATCAAACTTGTTTTCTCAGTTTCAAGAATGTGTCAATCTTTGAGTTGGCTAGAAAACGGGAAATTTTATTTCACATTCATATGCACACAGAATTGATATAAATATAATTATACGAATAACCAAATGATCTATTAAACTGATTCTTAAAAGGATATAGAAGTGGCACTGATCAAATATCATGCTAGAATCACAAGCATCCTGGATATATGAATGGAGATGAATATGTTATCTCTGCACTAAAATTTTCCAACAATCCCTATAAAGTGCTGCATCTAACCTTGCTAGCCTTGCAGTGTACCACACTATCCTCCAAAGATATTCTTTTTCTTTCAAATGTTTAAGATCAAATTTCATTTGCAATTATATGCAGAACTCCAAACTGCAAATTGTGCATGATATTAAATGACCCAAAAGGTAACAGGAAAAATAAATTACAGATAATAGCCGTTTACATTCATCATTACAGCAAACTATATTTTATTACCTCATCCTCCAACACGAGACCAATTCATCTCTTATAAACAGAAGCTTAAATACCTCACAAATATAATTCAACATGCAAATCACATATACAAACGACTCAAAACCCTAAAAGAAAAAAGCCTATCAAAACAATTCAATTACCTCCCTTTTCACTTTCACAGTTAAGAAAAGAGATAAAAGTAGAAACCCATCTCAAAATACTTTCTATTTTGCAGTTCCCATCAATTGAAAAATGCAAACTTTCATATTTTCAAGCTTAAGAACACAAACAAACCAAAACCCAAAAATCCAAGAAAACCACAAATTAAGCTAAACATCACCAGAAAAAAAAAAGCAAAAAACACGTAAAAACACGGGAGAAACAAAACATTAAAAGACAAGAAATCAAACAAAACCTGACATAACAAAAAACAGGAAGTGAGATCTGAGGAAAGTAAATTTACCTGGAATCTATTGGGTTAATGGAAGTGTTGAAGTTGAGTTTTGTTGAGGTGTTTTATTGTTGGTGTTGTTTGATTGCTGGGAGTGGGAGAGTTAGAAAGAAAGGGAAGGATCGGAGCAAGTGGTTAGCTAAAACATGGAAACAAGTGGGTAAAAGAAGAATAGTTATAGTGGGAGGAAGGGAGAAGAGAGAGGAGAGCTAAGTGGGAGATTCTGTTAGAGAGCGTGGACGAAGCTACATGCCTGTCACTTTGATACTGTTTAAAAACCAATCATGTTTCTCCATCTATGACTTACAATTCACTACTTATTTTTTCTTTTTCTACTTCCCATTGACCTCAAAACTTTTATTTTTCTACTTTTTTTAAGATGTTTTCTTTCATTACAATTAGAATTCTTCTTGTTACTAACCTTTGAGACATAACTACTTCTGATTTTCACCCTTATATTTTTCTAATTAAAAATCTTAAATAGGTTATTGTTATATAGAGGTGGTAAGTCCGAAAAACTTGAATCTGAACTTGATTGACAAAAAAAGTCAACTATATGACCTGCTTGAACTCGAGGTCAAAAAAAATCCGAATCTGAAAAACACTTGACCTGAAGGAAACCCGAACTCGGAAAAACGTCAATTCAACACTAATTAAGCCAAATTTTGTTAAATTGACTAAAAAAAAAAGATAAATGATCAAGCCAAAACCCAACCCAAACCCATGACCCGAGTCCGAATTCAACCAAAACCTGAATTAAGCTAACCCGAAATGAACTAACCTGAAATTGGCAAGAACCCAAAAATGCCCCAAATCCGATGGCCCGAACCCAAAACCAACCAAACCGCTGTTTGCCAACTCTACTTTTATATATGTATCTTTTATCTATCATTAGTCTTCATTTCCACGTGTGTTGCATGTGATCTATCGTATTTAAATTAGAAGACAATTAAAATAATAATTGAAATTAATTATAAGTAGATTTGTCAAAACCTGATCCAAACTCGATAACCCGACTGAACCAATTTGACCAGATAACGTAAACGATCCAAACCCGTTTTATCCAGACCCGACAAATGATACGAATCTAGTTGTATTATATTCAAATCTATCCTTGAGACCCGCCAAGAATCTACTTGAACTTCTTCAACTTCTAGACAAGTATGTCAACAACCTTCACAAAGCAAGCTCTTTTCGTTCGTCGACCCTAAGTCTTCAATTAGATCTGCAATTGAACACCTAACATCACAAGATTCACAAACAATTAAGCAATCACAAGCTAATTGTTTGCTAGGACTCTACAAGATTGAAGAACCCTAAGTTTGCTTAAACTAAAACAATGAAGCTAAGATAATCAATTTGGGAAAATAATCCTCAACTTTATTAATCAACTCAACTTATGTTTACAAGAGATATTGGTGTCCTTATATAGGCACAAAGATAACGCATAACCTACTCTAAACCCTAATTTTCGTCCAACCATAAAGGCTACACAAGAGATCCTTCTAGAAACTATCCAAAAATATAACCAATGGAAAAATAGCTAAGGATTGGACTTAGTCAACAAAGGCCCAACCCAAATAACATCCAAACATAAAAATAAGCTAATTTAAGATAGAATTAAGCCCAAACAAAGCAAACTAAAGCTAATGGACTCATGTCATGATGTCATTCCAGCCATCTAGAATCAATAGCAAGCAAAGTGATGAATATGTAATTGATTGGTAATTTCTTGTCCAAATCATCACCAAAACTCTTCAATTGAACTTCAATGGTCTTCAAGTCTTCAAGATGAGTTCGAACAAGGCCCATGAGTGCAACCTTGAACCTTTTAGCTCTTGCTCTTGTCATCGGACCAATAAGCATCTTCAATGGATCGAATGGCATCTTTTTAGTGCTTGGAACATGATTATCGATATCTCCATGGTCTCCATGCATCTTCATGCTTCCTTGCAGCCCTAGCACATCCTTTCCATGCTCTCCATGCTTGTCTTCAAGTCCATGATAAGTCCTTGGTGCATCAATCCTTCCATGATAAGCCTTGGGCGCATCACCAAACCCGTAACCCAAATGACCCGAGAAGTTAACCCGGTGATGACCCAAGAATATTATAAGCTAAAATTATGTTTTATTCAATAAAATCCACATTGTTATAATTTTAACCATTCTAAATTATCATTTATTCAATAAAATTTATATTATTGTTATAATTTTACCTATGATAAAATTTGCTAAACTTTATTATACGAACAATTATTATATGAATAAATACTAAATCAGTTATATGAATAATTTATGGTAAATTTATAATTAGTAATTTGTTTTTTACGTAATGAGTAAATAATAATAATTAATTAGTAATTTTTTGACAATTTTTTTATCAGGGAAGAAAATAAATTTAGATATTATATAAGCAATATTTATTTCAACACATACCCACTTCATAGTTGATTATGTATTTAATATTCAAAATTAATATATAAAGGGACACATGTGAACTCTTTAACCTCGTATTTGCATATTTGCTAAATTTCACCGATAGTGGATTGTAAAATAAATCGAATAATAAAGATATTAAATAAATTTAAGAACTAAACATTAAAAAATTCAAAACTGACCAAATTGATCTGAGTCCTAGACCCAAAAAATCCAAAACTTGAATGACCCAGAATCCGAGTAACCTGAGACCAAAACCCGAATCCGCCTGACCCTAGACCCAGCAATTACAAAATCCGAATGACTCAAGAAAATTTTCTGACTCATTTGACCTTGATCTAGATGACTCGAAACCCATCCAACCCACCCGATTGACTCCTCTAATTGTTTTTTTAGGTCAACTCCTCTAACTTTATAAGTCAAAAGGAAATAATTGCATGTTGCTATTCTTTTTTAATTTTAAAAAGATTTAAATTCTTATTATACACTCCAATACATTAAACTACCAATGCACACTCCAAAAATAGAAAAAGGTCAATTACAATAATTAAATTTTAAATAAATTTTTAACTAAATTGGTTTTAAAATATATGAATAATTTATGGTTAGGCAACTTATTTTAACTTTTAAACTTGATAATAATACTTTTATTAGTTTATATTACACTTGAAATGAGTCCAGACCTACCAAAAAGTCTTCAATTTTTAAAAATTAAAATGGTAAAAATAAAATATCTATAAAATATTGAATTTAATTAAATAAAAATAAATTTTTTAGTAGAATAACTGTAAAAGCTTATTTCTAAAAGAAACTTTAAAATTTAAACAATGTCATTTAAGAAATATATTTCAAAAATTCTAATATATCTAAGGTTTTTAAATTAAATTAGTAAAATGATAAAAATAAAATAGGTATAAGGATATTAGATTTAATTAAATAAAAAATAGAGTTTTTAGTTGAGTAAAACTATAAAAGTATATTTAAAAAATTCTAACATATATAAGTTTTTTAATTAAAATAGTAAAATGGTAAAAATTAAATAGTTATAAGGATATTAGATTTAATTAAATAAAAATAGAGTTTTTATTTGAGTAAAACTATAAAAGTTTAAACAATGGCATTTAAGAAATATATTCGAAAAATAAGGATATAATGAGCGATTCAAAAGTTTTATAAGAGGTCCTACTTTTTAATATAATATAGATATAGTGTGTGTGTGTATATACACTATCTCTATACTATATATACTAGAATTTGGCCCGCGCTTCGCCGCGGGCTTGTGTCTCTATACGGGGTTTGAAGAATTGTTGGACAATTATTGAATTAGGAACTTGACATGAAAAGAGAAAATACATAATATTATATATAAGGTATAAGGGTCTCCAGTGAAGAATATAAGTTAAGAATATAGTATAGCGTAAAGAGCACAAAAACAGACTTAGGAATGTCTAATCATGGTGCTCTAAAGGGAAAAAAAATATATAAATAGGTTTAATGTTGTATCCGTAAAAGAAGGGAAAAAAACAAATAAAGTGGAAGATAGAATAGGTTTCAAAGGAGGTTCATTAGTATCCAAGATCTCTTCTTCATCAATAAATATGAAACTATTCATAAGGATAAAAAACCATACAATTTACAATGTGATTTATAATGTAATGTAATTTGTAGCTAAACTAATTGAAACAACAATGGAGTTTCATTTCAAAGGGTAATAAATATGTAACAGTACACATTATTGTTAGTAGTTAATAGTATAAATGTAGATGGATTAATTATTCTATCAACCGATAATAAACAACACAAAAATCATAAAAAAACATTTCAGGAAATCTCATAGTAAAAGACAAAGTCCTTATTTATGATTTCTTCAACAGACTATCGAACCTTTCACTCCCCGGACCCCTCTCTCAAACCCTAACTGGCCCCAAGAATGCATCTCCTTCCCCAAATTCTCCTTAGACGATCATCTCGTAGCCTCGTCCTCCACTGAAAAAACTCTTCGTACCTATGATCTGTCCAAGCGTGTCCACTATCCCCTATCCGCTAATTACCCTAACTGGCCCCAAGAACGCATCTCCTTCCCCAAATTCTCCTTAGACGATCATCTCCCAGCCTCGTCATCCACTGAAAAACCCTCCGTACCTGCAACTCCTTTTAGTGCCTTCTTCCACTCCTCATTTACATCCCCTTCCATTGATTTCTTCTGATTGTTTCTTCTATCTGTTTTGCATTTACTAATGTCATTTCTCTCCATTTCTTGGTATTTCCCAGAATTCAAATCCCCGAATTTCCCGGTGGAGATTTCTTGCCTGAGATCATCCACAGCTCTCTTCAATAACATATTCTCAATTGTATAAAAAAAATAGCATATTCTCAATTTGTTAAGCCTCTAACTGCTGCTTAACAGTGTAGCAAGCTTCCACCATGTTAGAATTCGATGCTAGCATAAGAATATAGTATGGCATAAAGAGCACAAAAACAGACTTGGATGGTCTAATCATGGTGCTCTAAAGGAAAAAGGTCAGATATTATAGGTTTAATATTGTACTGGTAAAATAAGAAAAAAAAACAAATAAAGTAGAAGATGTAATGGGTTTCAAAGGAGGTTCATTAGTATCCAAGATCTCTTCTTCATCAATGAATATGAAACTATTTAGAAGGGTAAAAAACCATACAATTTACAATGTGATTTGTAGTTAAACTAATTGAAACAACATTGGAGTTTCATTTAAAAGGGTAATAGATATTTAACGGTACACATTATTGTTGATAGATAATAGTACAAATGTAGATGGAGAATAATTATTCTATCAACCAATAATAAACAACACAACAATCATAAAAAAACACTTCAGGAAATCCCATAGTAAACACAGATTCCTTATTTATGACTCTTTTAACAGACAATCGAACCTTTCACTCCCTGGACCCTCTCAAACCCTAACCGGCCACAAAAATGCATCTCCTCCCCCAAATTCTCCTTAGACGATCGAATCCTAGCCTCGTCCTCCATTGAAAAACCCTCCGTACCTATGATCAGTCCCGGCGCGTCCACTCTCTCCCCATCCACGAATTCTCCAGCCAAGGTGTCTCTGTCTTGGCCTTCTCCTCTGTGACAAAAAATTCAAACAAACTCAGAGAACCTTCCGCACTCCAAGATGCGGTGCAGTACAAAGAAAAAAGAGAATAAAATTTAGTTGGTAGAATTTTGGTAGGATTACAATTGTCAAATGGATATACCGGGAAAAAGAAAATCTGATCCGAAAAGGCCTTCCATATTGACTTTTACCCATGATTTTTCACTCTTTTTTTATGTATTGTTTGACTTCAAAAGATTCTTTAGGTTTTTTTTTTTATCTATTGTGTTGTATGGCTTATTGTTGGCTTATATTTTTCACTCATTTCCCCCATAAGATGAATGTAGTTAAATATCACGAAACCGGCGACCCACAACCATGGCCGTCGTCGCCGTCAAAAGGGCAAAAAAAGGGCTCTGCTGTCATTTTTTTTTCTCCTTGATGTGATTAAGATACACATTTGACCAGGACTTAAAAGAAAAAAGGAGCGTGCAGAGGATCGAATAAATAGTTGGTTAAGAAACATGCAGGGGATCGAGTTCCAAAGTCTAAATAAATCCAACACATGGCATTGCAATAAGAAATTTCTAAAAGAAGAGAGATTACATATTTAATTAGGAACGAAAATAAAGGGGAGGTTTGTTGGCTAGAGGCTAAGACCTTTACAGAATAACCTACCAAGTCTCATTCATGTAACCATAATTTTTTAGATTAGTGTTGATTTGAGATTACATGAAATAAATCTCTCCAAGCTTCGACTGATCACATGACCAAGCTATTAATCTAACCATGTGCAAAAAAACGTGTGATGAAACTTGTTATGCTGAAATTTAATTATGAATGAAAAATATGAGAAAAGATACATTGTGATATTTTTAAAATTGGTAACTGGATTAGAAGGGTGCAACATGCAACCCAATGAAGGGTTGTAAATAAAGGATTAAGATAATAAATTAATACAAATATGGCGAATAGATAAACTCCCAAATTTCATGGCTATCTATTGTCAATGACAAATCAAAGGGCAAAAAAGAAACAGCATTCCAGATTGACAGCTATTTTAAATCCCCATGGGATAAAAAGAGAAATACAAATACATGTAACAGGAGCATTCAGAACTGAATTGAGTTAAGCTTTGATCAACTTGACAGTTCTATTTAATGAGGAATTAAAACATTAGACTTCAACTTTGCAAAGACATAGTTTTAATCCCATCTTCAATCAACAAAAAGACTTCAACTTTGCAAAGACCAACAGAAAATTTTCTAGAGTAACACGACAACTCCGAGTTCTTCCGAACATAATCTGAAAGCAGCAAAAACAAATCATGCCATATGCCAAACGAAGATTGTTAATTCACCATAGATATCGTGTAATACACAGTACTTTACACTCATTTTTCATATCTGGGATTTCAAAGCAAAAGGCCCTACAACATTACTTGGAATGGATCAGTTACCTTCTTGGAAGCTCATGTTTATTTCAGTGCTCTGTATTTAACAAAAAAATTAAAGAAAATAAGTAAACATTTGTTTTTATTTCAGAGCTTTGTATTTAAAAAATAAATAATAAAATAAGCAAACTTTTATTTAAGTTCCTGGGTTTTATCTCTCCCTAGATCAACAGGAAAGGAGTCATGCAGAGAGCAAAGTTAGCACAATGATCTCCCATAATATAGAATCATGAGCAAAATGAACAGAAGTTAGTGAATGAATATACCACTTAAGTCATCTGCAACCCAGACCGTTTGAACTATCTGCATTATGCTCTTTTGGCTTTGCTGGAATAATAATGGGAAAAAAAAAGAATTATATACACTAAGAAGCAACCTAGAAGAAAGGAAATGCATGAGGAAAACGTATCTCATCATACCTGATTGTTAGTAAGAAGAGCTTGTCTTTTAATTGAATGGGATGCATCGTCCACTCTCCAAAAACTACAGCTTACATATATACTGGTTATTGTTTATATTTTGCACATCCATTTGAAGTTTCTCGAATCTAAGAAACATTGATTCACCAGTTGAAGATTAACATACAAAAGTAAACATGTTTCCTGCTTCCTCTCCCATAAAGTTGTAAAGAAAAGTTCTATTTAACACTCAAAACACACCGACTACTTATCCAATGGCAAAATCAACCAAGCAAAGAAAGAGGATAATACTGTTATCGAAAAAAAAATTATTCAATGATGATCACATAAATATGCCTTTTTATTAAAAGGTACTAAATATCACTAACAAAAATAAATGTTACCTCTAAGAAAATAAATACAACTCTTTGTCAAACTCCGGCATGTTGGAACTCAGAAGCCACCCCCTCAGTCATTCCTAGAGCCTCTTAGGCAGCTGAGATAGCTTCAGAGGAGACCTGCTTGATGATTGGAGGAACACAACCATCAATCTTAGTCATAGATTCACCAACCTACAATAAAACAAAATATATGCTTAGATACCCGATTCACTGAACTTTTGAGCTATAAATTTTGGAATTTAAACCACATTTCTAATCATCAAATGCTAAATACCAGAATTTGAATCTCATTTCATCTGCTAGATATCAGCATATGCTAGGAATCATAGCACAACGACCAATTATACTAACTGCTTAGAATTCTATATTTATTTGTCAAACATTCGGCTAAAAGTTGTGTAATTTCAATTAAAAAACATAATTTTGCAACTCAACGACAATATTTTTTTCACGGGTTTTGAAGATCATAACATTTCATTTGGCATTTCTCATATCAAATCATGGCACCCCAAACTACCATAGTCCACAACATTATAAATGCATAAAGGCTACAAAAGTCATAAATACTTATCAACTCATTCATTTTACAAAACTAACGGCAAAGACGTTGAGTCAAAAAATAAGGCATTCACAATGAGAAGAAAAAATAAGATTCAAAAGAATAAGGCTTAAAACTGAAAGGTAATCTTAAACATTATATGAAATCCATTTGTAAGACCTCCAAGAATCACATACTATAAACAAGAAGGCAGAGAATAATTAATCAGAACCTGTAGTAAGACAAACAACCAAAAAAAAATAATGTTTACAGGTCAAAAACCCCCCATGAACAAAGAGTATACTTGAAATAAGAATTTCTTCTTTTCCTTTTAATCTAATTGGCCTCTTTCCTCTAGTCAAATCCACCAGCAACTGAAATGATAGCATTCTAATAATCAGAATGGATTCCAAAATCTCAAATAGACTTATTAATGTACTGAAATGGCCACTCTCAACTTTTCTTGCCCAGGGACAAAATGAACATCTCAGCAAATGGTAAAGAATGGTGAAGAACCAGACATGTCAAGTGTTGGGGAAATCTATTGAGGGAGTCAGGATTTGATTCTATCGGAGATGATGTTAAGGACCCTATAAAATCATTTAGAGGCTATGTAACAGGCTATATATCTTATCAAAACACAAATAATTTTCCTTTTCTTTCTCTAAAAGCTTTCATCATTTTAACAGGCTATATATCTAAAGAAACACTCATTCACATAAAACTTTGTTCAACAAATTAAACAGCTGTACCCGCTAAGCATTATGTATCATATGCACTTCCACTCCAAAAACTGAATTTCACTGAAGGTGGAATATGCAAGCAAAAGCCAAGTCTGAATGGTTACCTTCAAAGTAAATGCAAAGAAGCAAATTTTAAATGTCTGAAGCATGACAAATAACCAAAATCAGGTTATATGCACTCATACAACAAAAACGAAAGAATAGTAAATTCTTTCAAAACTGTTATAACAGAAAATGAGGATGTATCTTTAAAGACACCACTAAAAGATGAAGATGTTATTGAATAAAAATAAGACTTCTTTCTTTCACCAAATACGGTTGGTAAAGTCAAAATAATGTTGAATATGCACTATGAACTCATCCTAAAGTAATCACGTGCCTCCAAAATAAGATTTCAATGTCCCCATGAAATAAAACTCATTTAATATTATCAACAAAGTACTTTGAAAGGTGCATTTTCATAGTTAAGAGAAAGGCAGGCAGGCACCAAATCATAAATAATTTCTTAATTTACATTTTGTCAAAATTGAGCAAGCTAATTTGGTCCAACCTTTTGACACCTCATTAAAAAGATACTGCATAAAAGGAAGGCTAGCTAATTAGGATTGGGAGTAGAAAAGTTTAACGCGGACTAAATTTAAGCCATTGGTATGGATTCAAACACGTATTGTGCTATTGGCTCCAACCCAAACTTGGCCAAATAAGATCTTAGTTTTCTGAAACATATAATTCGTCTGAATCACTAAAGGAAAATGCTAATATATATATATATTAATTTTCAAGTAGTAGCATCAATTTCGATAGAAAAACTATAAATATTTGTTCTTGGAAAAGAAAAATATGTTGAAGCCCACATAAAAGCATATTGATATGGCATGAAAAGGAACCTAAAGTTTCTTAAAAAAATGATTAATCCAGGAACTGTTTGCTTAATGAAACCTTAATAAAAATACAAAAGTCAAAACTTTCCACCATAGTAAAGTTAGAAGTGAATTCCAGGAACAAAAATCCTGAACTTAGAAAAGGCAGAATTTTTTAGAGCAGGATGGGGCATTGCCAATCAAGACTTGATTAGCCAAGTTACCCCAGAAACAAAAAGTTCATAGCCAATAAAAATCAAATAGAAATCAATACGGATGAGGACTGATTATAGAAGTTTCATAGCCAACTAAAAATTATGTTTACGGCAGGCCAAACAATACAAAATTTGCAAACAACATATGCATCTAAAAGTTCTAACCAAAAGGGGTAAATCTAATACTTTCCTGTAATAAAATTTGAGAACAACATGATTCCAAGTTAGGACATGAAAACCCCAAAACACAATTAGTTTATAACGAAAGATCTAACCTTCTGTTTTGATGTCATATCCCCAAACTACAGAAAGAGAAAAGGAAAAAGAAGATAACAGCAAAACAAAGCTTGTCTTAATGGCAAGAAATTTAAAGCATTTTTTAAAAAGTTTTAAACTACATTATTGAAAAAAGTTTGCTGTTATCCAGAGTGGGTCATTGGACATGAAAAGAGAAATTACATAATATTTAAGGTATTAGTACAATAAGGGTATGTAAGTTTTAACCTAGTACAATAAGGGTATGTAAGTTTTCATATGCAAAAAAAATTAAAGGTCAAAGAAAAATGATAACAACTTTTCATACTCTTAAGAAACCCAATTATTTTCAAGGAAACTCGACCATAACAAATACGAAGACATTCTCTGATCACATGATTCAGGCTAATCCAAGAAAATAGGCGTATCAAGCAGAATTTAGTTTGAGAATTCATATTCATTAAGAATGGCATTTTTTCCCTTACCACGTTATTACACCTATAGCTAAAATATTAACAGTAGATAATAACGAATTCAATTGACGGAGTAATCAAAGCATTTAATACCACGTTTTCATTTTAAAAACAATGTTATCTTAAGTTGTGGCAAAGGGGCTAAAGCATGTTAAATTTATTAAAGTAAATATTATAAGCGGCATTAACACAAACACATGGCAGATATGAGAAAAGCAATCAGTATGTTCCAACATTGTATACAAAAGCAGAAACTAAGTATTTAATCTCAAATTATTTTGAAGAATATGTTTCATTCCGTAGAAATATAAACATAACATTACAGGGTTTTGCTAAGAATATAAGCAAAAGTATTGCTACAATGTCTAGGCTATTTTAGCAAAACATTAAGTAAATAATAGAGTTTTTGAAAAAGTACTGCATTGAAATCAAGCTGTGCCATGCCCTAAATAAAATGAACTTCATACCTTTTAGATTGTAAAAGATTGAAGCTGGGCAGATGGAAGTTTAGGTCAGCAGCTTTGAAGCTTAGCTAAGCCCACCGTTGAACGCCATGACTTCTTTTGTATTATCAAGGTTGTTGTTTTCACTAATGGAAGGTTTTTCCCAAGTCTACCATGAGTTAAAATCAGATAGGACCAATGATCAACCCGGGAAAAAAACAGAAAAGAAAATTTCTTTTAGGAGAAATTAAATTGAAGGGACAAACAAATTTCTTACTTGCTTCGTTGGAATAAGAGACAGTATAGGATAAATTAATCAATTGAATCAATTGAGTTGGAGAGGAAGCTGCGGCCTGCGGGTGAGGTTTGAGAACCAAATCAAAGAGAGACGGCAAATTGGCTAATTCACCAACAATGGGTCGGAAACAACAAAAAAAATCGAAATTGAAAAGAGAAAAGAGAGACCGAGAGATATTGAAAGCTGGACAGAGAAGGAGCAAATCGAGTGGAGGCGCCAGATTGGGTTTAGGGTCGAGGAAATTAGAAGTGGAGGACGTTGGTGAGATTAAAAGAAGACGGGTTAAAATAAAACGGGTCGGTTTGGACAACGGGTGGGTAAAAGGAAATTGGGTAATTGAGTCTATTGTTCATTTGATTGGAGTGTGTGAATAGTATCCCACCCATCCTCTCATTAATAAAGGGTAGATAAAAGGTAGATATACACAAACACATATATAAATTTAAATATAAATATATATATATATATATATATATATATTCTACAAGAGAATCATAGGAAGCATAAAAGAGAAACATGACATGGAGTCCTACATGGATAGTCTACTTTCACGTCATTTAGGACTCCATGCATGCATGTATGCAAAAGAGAAAAATCTTAAAAATAATTTGAATTGTGATTATTAAAATCTATTTTAAATTTAATTTAAATTTTAACAAGTTTAAACTCGAGCAATTGGTGTGGAACTGGTCTCTTTTTTCATTAGGCAATCTCCACTATTTAAATTCAACAAGTTTTTAATCTTGGTTAAAAAAAATTATTCATAAAGATACTTAAAAAATATAAAATATATATTTTAAGTTTACGTGTAATCAAAGATTAAATATTATTTTTATTGTTTCATTACAAAACAAAGTTATTTATAAAGATAAGTAATATATATATATATATACTAGTTCTCACTCTCACGTGCGATGCACGTGACCCAATCTATTTTAAATTAAATGAAGATTAAAATCTTAAGCATACTATTAATTTTGTCCTAAATAAGCCTATTATTAGAGCTGGTAAAATTTCACACCCGAGTCCGGGTAGTCGACTCGACCGTCTAAAATCAAACCTGATCTAACCCTATTCGACCAAAAAATTTGCTCAATCCGAAACCGAAATGATCTGACCCCAAATCCTTAATGACCCGAACCCGATCAACCCGAGAGATTAATCCGAAATTACCCGAATCGGGATTAATTATATTTAAATGACATGAATCCGAAAAGAGCTGAACCTGAAAATCGGAGGCTCAAACCCAAAATTTTCGGAACCATATAATCCGAAATCGAAAAAAAACCCGATCCAAAATGGACCCAAACCCAAATTACCCTACATTTGAGTGATCCGAACCCAACCCAACCTGAAACCGAAACTTAATCGAACCCTTATAACCCAAAATTTTCTTAACTCGAAACTGACTTAACCCAAATCCAACACGACCAGCCCATTTGTATATACATTGGGTTTTACTATCAAAGTAACAAAAGAAATTATCCCACACAAAGAAAAATACTAACAAAGTAAAACATCAAATTTAAACCCACACTTACATTTATCAAGAAAAAATTAATTATAAATCAAATAAAATAATTGTACGTTAGGAAATAATAAATTTTAATCATAATATATTAAACTATCAAATTGAAATATGTCAATCACAATAACTTTTTAAATTAAAATGGTAAAAATAAAATAATTATAAAATATTGAATTTAACTAAATGAAAATAGAGTTTTTTGTAGAATAAAACTGTATATTAAAAAAATTTAATATATCCAAATTTTTATTGAAAAATAGTAAAATGGTAAAAATAAATAATTATAAAGATATTAGATTTAATTGAATAAAAATAGAGTTTTTAGTAAAATAAAACTATAATAGTTAAGCAATGACATTTAAGAAATATGTTTGAAAAATAAGGATATAATAGTCGATTCAAAAGTTTTACAAAACTTATACTTTTATATATAGTATAGATAGATAGATATAGGTAGATAATATTTCGTGTAGTCAAAGGTCAAATATTATTTGTTGAGGTAAAGGTCAAATATTATTTTTATTATTTCATTACACTAATTTATACATGGATACAGACCTTAATAAAGTGTATATATATATATATATGATTTAATTTGATGACAAAATTAACTATGAGGGATTAAAATTTATCTGGCTAATCTTAAAATCTATTTTAAATTTAATTTAATCCATGATACTTCGTTGGAGGTGCGTAATTGTGTGTGTGCGTGTATATATATATATATACTATATATTATTTTTAACCACATAGGAAATTACTAAAAGGTTAAATTAAGGATTAATGTGGTGCCTCCTTTTGGCCATTTTTGGTCTTTTCACACTTTTCGGGTGACTAAAAAGTCCCTCTATGAGTTTCCTTTATTCCTTTTCCTTCTACCCTTTTTCGTAATTACACTTTTCAGATGACTAAAAAGTCTATCTATAAGTTTCCCCCATTCCTTTTCCTTCTACCCTTTTTCGTAATTACACATTTCCATTCCTTAATTGTTTTTAATTAATGTTTAATGCTTTTAATTAATTGCGTCTAAACCCTAAACCCTTAATCACTCTTAATTAATGTTTTTCTCGATGTTTTCTTTTTTCCTCTCACCAACTCAGTTGTTGCTTCCTTTCAATACCTCGGTTCTGATCAATCTTCAGGTTTGCCAAAAATCAAACCTTTCCATCACTCCCCTATGTTTTCATCTTCATATCTTTTTCCTTTTTCTTCTTCGTCTCCATCCCTTCAACATGGGCCGTTCAACATTTTTCCCATTCTGAATTAAAACCACCCTTTGTTCAATGTGAGTATTATTATCCAATTAACAGCATATTTTATTACCTCTTTGCACTTCCTATTACTTACAAAAAAAATGTTCTTGACCTTCTTAATTTTGCATGTTTAAAAAGTTAGCTTACAAAGATTTATGCTGAAACATAATTAAAACTAATCCATTTAAATAATTGCATTTTTACTGCAACCTTATATAATCCAATCAATTAATCAATCAAGAACAAAAAAATGTGCTTGGCCCTTATATAATTGATTATATTAATATCCTTATTCAATCAGTTAATCAAGAACCACTCTAAAATAAAAAATGCTCGTATATATTATTTTTAACTACCATGGAAATTACTAAAATGCCAAATTGAGGATTAATGTGGTGCCACCTTTTGGCTATTTTTTGTCTTTTCTCACTTTTCGGATGACTAAAAAGTCTCTCTACGAGTTTCCCCCATTCCTTTTCCTTCTACCTTTTTTGTAATTATACATTTCCCTTCCTTAATTGTTTTTAATTAATGTTTAAGACTTCTAATTAATTGCTTCTAAACCTAAACCCTTAATTACTTTTAATTAATGTATCTCTCGTTGTTTTCTTTTTTCCTCTCAACAACCTTTCAACTCCTCGGTGCTGATCAATCTTCAGGTTTGCCAAAAATCAAATATTTCCATCACTCCCCTCTGTTTTCACCTTCATATCTCTTTCCTCTTTTTTCTCCGTCTCCATCCCTTCAACATGGACCATTCAATATTTTTCCCCTTCTGAATTAAAACCACCCTTTGCTCAATGTGAGTATTATTATCCAATTAACAACATATTTTATTACCTCTTTGCACTTCCTATTACTTACAAATAAAAACATGTTCTTGACCTTCTTAATTTTGCATGTCTAAAAAGTTAGCTTACAAAGGTTTATGCCAAAGACATAATTAAAACTAATTCATTTAAATTGCATTTTTACTATAACCTTATATAATTCAATCAATTATTCAAACAAGCACCACTCTACAATAAAAAAAAGTTCTTGGCACTTATATAATTGATTATATTAATATCGTTATTCAATCAGTTAATTAAGCACCACTCTAAATAAAGAACGCTCGTAACTCCAGTGCGGGCTAATATAACTTGTATGTATTAACTATGTCACATTGATGAATTATGTTGTTACTAACTTATCATATTAAATATCAACAGGTGAGAAAATACACATGGAGGAGAACTATAATATCAATTGACACGACTTACAACTGGTATTACTGTCATGTGTTGTACACCGAAAGAAGGTTAGAGAAGTTCTCGGAGGCTATACTTGCACAGATTGCAAAGAACTCACACAACTTCCCATCCTGAGGTATAAGTTCATTTCTTTCGTTTAATCTCCTTATTCATAAGATTATAAGAAACATTAATCAAATTTTAGTTATGTTTGATGTTTAAATTTTCCATCATGATAGGTATAAGTTGACTGTCGTTGTTGCAGACCAGACCTGAAATGTCAAATGTGCCCTCTTTGATGCTAAAGCTGCACGGATCCTAGATATTTCCGCCGAACAAATGTTTAAATTGATCAATGAGGTTAGTTGAACTTTTTTACAAAGTTATATATCTAATTAAATCATATTTCTGTGATATTGAAAACTGTGGGAGACTTTTTGTGCAAAGAGAAAAATAGGCCTAGCCCGGCTCTTTGGACGGGTTCTAGTCGACCACAACTTCCCCAGAAGAAGAAGTGGGTTTCAAGAAGTGGTGATCGAGAGATAGGAAAAGTAATAGAAGAAATAACTGCTACGGTAGGAAGTAGGTAAGATCTTTGCTTCTTAAGGTACCGAGGAGGATGAAAAAGAGCAAAATGATAACTCTGAAATCTCAGTTTCGAACTCAAAAGTAATTCACCATCTTCTTCATTAAATTTCTTTCTTTTGTGGGAAAAACAATTGAGAGGTGGGATTTGGAAGAAAGAGGAAGCAATACAAATCGCAAGGAAAGGAGAAAATACAAGACTTTGAGACTTTGAGACTTTGAGAGATGGAAAGGAAAAATACTGATTTGAACTCTGGAAACCAATTCTCTGCTATTTCTTGGTTGATTACTTGTGCTTCAATTAGTGATTTTTTTGTTGTTGTTGTTGTTTGTGCTGAAAAGGCCATTTTATAGCTACTGTTTGGTCCGGTTTAAGCCTTTGCCCGCCGGTCATTGCTGAGACTCCTAATGCAACGATCAGCCCAGAGGAATCGACATCTTTGATTTGTTGGCAGTGAAGACTTTCCCTTTTGAGAATGCCAACAGTGGTGTTTTCTTGTTTTTTAAATTGGTCTCTCATTTAGTGAGCAAGTATCCCTTTCCAAAGAGTCATTTTCTACATCAGGGTAGTGACTCCCCTCAAAGTCAACTAGCTTTGTTTGATTCCTTTCCTGCAGCTCAGTTACCATTTTTGTTATTGAGATTAGTCACCAAGCATAGTTGTCTCCCTCCAAAAATGTTAATTGGGCAGATTCCTTCCCCTTTTGCCCCCAATCCACGCTTCCAAGGTTTTCCCGCCGCGGGCTTGGATCACGGTTGTGCTTCTGCCATAGAGAGTCGTTAGTACTATGTGTCATTTTAAAGTAAATACACAAAAGGAAAATACGTCTAAGTAAAATACTTCCCTCATGGCTTCCTCGTGTCATGGTGTGTGTCTTACTGGAGATGAGTTTGTTGTGATGGCAGGGAGCAGTGTGACGAGTGTCCTACTGATTCTCCTTTTCATATGATGTGGCAGTCCATGTGTTTTATGTGTTTTGGGCCTTGCCACCTTAAGAAATAATGCCCATATGTTATATGTGTGCTTTGGAACTTTGTGTGTTTGGATGTATTGCTCATGTGTTATATGTGTTTTGGGTCTTTGCTATTGGGTAGAGAGTGATGGGGTTAGGTGTGTTTGAGATGTTGTGGGCTCATTTACCCAATGTTAATTTGTGTGTGTGAGTTAGGCCTAGAACATGTATGTGAGACAAAAGGAAGGTTATCTGGTCCAACCTTAAGTGTGTTTGATGTGGTTTGCATGTGTTCAAGGCCTTCCCAGTTTTGGCTTTTAACAAAAACTAATATTTGCAGGAAGATAGAGATGCCAAAGTGAAAAAAAAAAAAAGTTTGGGAGAACCAATAGGGCGTAGTTACATATTTGAGTTGGAGATTAATGACTACAACCTATATCATATAAGTTCAACATTGACAGCCACACGGATTCATCAAGTTGAATATGCATAGGAAAGCAGATATCTACTGGGTGAAATTTTAAAGGTAAACACACTATAACTTTTTTCAGCACTTTTTAAGTGAAGATTTCTTAGTCAAATTTAATTATTTATAATCACATTTATGCTTTATGTTCTTATAGCTCAAGTGCTTACTCCAAAAGAGCACAATTATGCACCTATGGCCTATACCGTAACACCAAGTAAACGTGCAACTTCGACAATTTGTTCAGTCGTTGAAGATGAAGAACTTCACACAACACATGGCAAAAAAAAATATGTCCAAGCACGTAAGCAACGAACTTATTTATTTTAATCTGACATTAAATCATTTATATTAAAAAAATGTACTTATAAATTATTTTACATGCAAATGTCTAGGTGTACAGAAACTGCGAACGAAAGCCGGGATAATTTGGAATAAATTTATTTCAACTCTTCAAACAATGTTAAATAATGATTTTGTTTGCTATTTATAATTTATACATTTAATTTTTTTTTCAATTGGGAGTTTTAAAAATTCATATACAGATATATTTTTACCGTTATGCATCATGTCGTAATATGAATAATGTTTTAGAATTTCATTAAATATTTTGTATTCGCACAATCATTTTTCTAATATCCATTTCTTTACATACGTATATTTAAAACATCAATCAATGTGCTACTAAATATGTTAATCCGTACAATTATACGAGTCATAAACTAGTCTATATTTATATTATATTAAAAAGTACAACTTTTACAAAATTTTTGAGAATTGACCATGACCATTATACCTTTATTTTTCAAACATATTTCTTAAATGTCATTGGTTAAACTATTATAGTTTCCGGCCAAAAAAAACTATTACATTTTTATATTCTACTAAAAAATCTATTTTTATTTAATTAAATCTATATCTTTATAATTACTTTATTTTTACTATTTTTCATTAAAAACTTAAATATATCAAAAAAATTTAATATACAGTTTTATTCTTCTAAAAACTCTATTTTCATTTAATTAAATTCAATACAAATGGATTGGTTGGGTTGTATTTGGGTTTGGTTATGTAGGTTAGGTCAGTTTTGGGTTAAGAAAATTTTGGGTTATAAGAGTTCGGTTTATATTCGGTTTTACGTTGGGTTGGGTTCAGATTGCTCAAATGTCGGGTCATTTTGGTTCGGGTCAATTCTAAAGTTCGTATCTTTTCAATTTCGGGTCATATGGTTCGGATTTTTTCGGGTTTGAGTCTCGGATTTTCAGGTTCGGGTGTCTTTTCGGATTCAAGTTATTTAAACATAATAATCCGGATTCAGGTAATTTCAGATTAATCTCTCGAGTTGATCGGGTTCAGGTAATTTTGAGTCTGGATTGTTTCAGGTTTGAGTCATTGAGGATTTGGGTCCGGTCATTTTCAGTTTCGGATTGGACGAATTTTTTGGTCAAATAAGGTTGGTTTCAGGCGGTCGGGTCGGATATCCATACTCGGGTCAAATTTTACCATCTCTAATAACAAAATTAATAGTATGCTTAAGATTTTAATTTAATTTAATTTAAATTTAAGGTTAGGGTTAGGGTTTAAACATATTGGGTTGCAATGCACCTGAAAAGTGAGGAACTGTAAAACAAAATGTAAAAACCGGATATTATTATTTGAAAAAGTTGGTGGGTTTATCCCATAATTGAAGTTTAGAGCCCAAATGTGGTTATATTTCTTGTATTATTATTATTATTAGGTTAATTGTTTAAATAAGGGCCTAATGTTTGCCAAAATGTCAAATAAGGGTCCGATCTTTTAATTTAGCTAAATAAGGGTCTAACGTTATCGAAAATGCTCAAATAAGGGCTTGATCTTTTAATTTGGCCAAATAAGGGTCTAACGTTATCGAAAATGCTCAAATAAGGGTCTGGTGTTAGTTTGGATGACGCATGAGACATGCCCTTATTTGAGCATTTTGGCAAACGTTAGGTCCTTATTTGGCCAAATTCAAAAATGGGGTCCTTATTTGAGCATTTGGGCAAATATTAGGCCCTTATTTGCCCAAATTAAAAGATCAAATCTTATTTGAGAATTTTGGCAAACGTTAAACCCTTATTTGAGCAATTAGCCTTATTATTATTATGATTTTTATTTATTTTGTACATGTCACGTGTAAAAGTGATCAAGGTTCAGTTCAAATCTTGGAATTAAATGAGAATTAGAATCTTGGTCAGAAATCAAACAATGTTTTCAGAATGGAACTTAAATCTAAATCTTTTATAAATAATAAATATTTTAAAAAATTAAAAAGATTAAAAAAATTCAATTTGGAATTGGAACCGAAACTGAACCGCATTCACCACTTACATTATACTCACCAATTAGAATTCTATGAAGGCTAAGGTTATCTCTATCTCTTTAGGATTTAAAATCCATATTTCCTTTGGTTATCAATTTGCAATCGAACAATGTTTTCAAAATGGAACTGAACCTAACTCTTTTATAATAAATAAATATTTTTAAGAATTCAAAAGATTAAAAAAAATTCAATTTGAAATTGGAACCGAAATCGAAACTGAAACCGAACCACATCCACCACTTACATTATAGAACAAGCAAAAGTTATAGATTGGCTGCACCATTTAAAAATTACTAGACAAAAAAAAAATCAAATAATAACATATAATCTAAATTCATCCACTCAGTGAAAAAAAAATTAAACATTACAAATTTTTTTTTTTAAAACAAAAAAGTAATATTGCTTCATACAATCATTTCTTCTGCAAGAAGGAACCTAAAATTAAGTCTCAAAATCTAGAAGACCTAATAGCTTCCCTCTGCAACAAGAATGGATACCCAATTCCTCTTCTCCTAGAAGGAAAAACCACAAACAAAAGCAACCACAAGAGGAACAGTGTTGGTGACCTTCCTTGAAATTCCTGGATAATAACAGGCCACAACATCACTATGAGACCCAGCAAAGGCTAAAAATGCAACCACAGAAAGGCATGCATGGAAAACATCAGACCATCTCAGCTTGTAATCTGAAGGGAAACAAGGTTTCTTCCTTGCAGTTCCAGCATTAAAACTCCAAATCCCATTTAAGGTTGCTATCCCATAATACAACCTTCCTGTTGCTGTTCTAAAGCTGTCTGTGAATGTGAAAAACACACAGGAAGCTGCCAGGATGATTAGGAAAGAAGCCATGAGCCAGCGGCTGAGAGAGTTGCATTTGCCATCATTTGTTAGGAGAGGAGCAAAAATGGTGAAGGCAAGGATGGTTGCTGTTGGTAACAGAACATTGAGCCTTGCAGTGCCACTTAAGATTGCATTCATGACGTAAATGTAATTCGATTCATCTTCTTCATCTTCTTTGAGGTATTGGTAATCATTGTTGAGTGGCAAGTTTTCACTGATATCTTGGTATATTGATTTTTCCATATTACTCGATCAAAGCCGAATCATGGTCTGAAGACAAGTTTATGTTATAACTACATTATTCTTTGTTCAGGTTAAGAGAGGAATCAATTCCTTTCCTACTGTTTGATTATTCTTTTTGAGGGATACTGTTTGATTATTCTTTGTTCAAGTTAAGAAGGGAATCTGCCTTTTTTATTACAAAAGAAACTGTCTATGACTATAAGCCTAGTGATTTGCTGGGAACTCTGCTCAGAATTTTACAAGTCTTTTCTTTATAAGCATGCCTGTACGTAACAAGGTTAAATCAGACAACCCAGAATACAAGCAGCACAAAACTTTACAATAGCAGCAATTGAAACTTTGAAAAGGTATTGATGGCAGATATTCAGGAGAAAGAGGAACAAATAAGGCATCAAGAGAAAATGCTATTAGCAATAGCTGATGAAGCTCTTTTCATTGATTTCAGATTATCAGTTCTTTCGACAACCGTGGCTCTCTACAATTCCTCACTTTGACTTTACAAAATTATGAGCATTTAAGATGGATAAAAGGAAGACAGACCTATAGGAATGAAACTATCCCCAGAAATTTGCTAAAAAATGCATAATAATGGGGTTGGATATGTACACAGCATATTTCAACTGGCTGTAAAAATGAGGACTAAAAAAATGAGAAACCAGGTACGTAAGACCTAGGTAGACATATCATTTACATTGGCTTGCTAGAGGGCTTGGACGGGGTAAATCATCTCCGGTGCCACAAAGTTCACAAGGATCAGAGGATTCCTGAGAGCACCAATGATCAGGGACACTCAGGAAGTAAGTTGACATGAACTTTCTGAATCTTTTCTTATACTCCTTTGGAGAAATTACAGTTGGCAAAACATTCTTAGGAACAACCAATGAAGACTTAACCCATGTTTCAAGTTGTTTGTCCCAAGTGTACTGCCTGAGGTAATCAATAATTCCACATACAAGCTCCCGATGCTGCATGTCCACTCCAACAAGTAAAGAATAATCCATTACATTGATTGACTGCAAATAAGTAGAGAACAATGGAAGGTTAGTCAATAACCCAATCCAAATTACAGGGGTAGTCCCTATGATAGTTCCCTGCATACTCAAATTAAAACAAACCAAGTGGTTAAACAATTATAGAAAATTAAAACCCCCCGTAGACTGGTGAATATGATTCAAGGTAAAAGCTAATCAATAGTTAAGTGCTGCTATTGATGGTAAAATTGATCAACCGAAAGTGAAAGTCGAGTTGAAAGAACTAAAAGCTTACATTGAGGAAAGTTGTGTCATTCCATACAGCCCTTTGCATGAGACGCTTGGCTTTATTACTAACATATAATGGAGAGGAATTCATGTCATTGACAAAGTTCTGATCTAAAAGAACTTCTCCAGGACTGTCAGCAACTGAATTGTATCGAGCATGTAAAGCCCCTTTAAGATCATACTGGCGAATGATATTTCTACCAAAGTTAAGATTCTCCATCACCATAAGATCATGCCTCGATTCTTTCCCAGTTTTTGGCTGTCTTACTACCACCTACAAAATGTTCAAATTATGTTCAAGAAGGAGAGCAAAAGAATGAAGTTATCAGCTCAATAAATAAATAAAAGCAAACCTGATATATTCCAAGAACTTTAGCAAGGCAGGTTTGGCTTCCAGAATCAAATGATTGATTCATGTACTTGAAATAATGTAAAGCAAACTTCTCAAATGATTCGTACTCTGTCTTCTTGATTTCCTTTATAATAAACCTGTCATCAAGCGTTTTGGCAAAAAAAGACTTGCTTTTCCCTCCTTTGGCATCCCAATTTCTGCAACGGCTAAGGGATCCAATATAATCAAGCTCTGAAGGGCAGCACCGGTCCCGAAGATCGCGGAACTGGTTAGCATACAAACATACTACTGAATACTTACCCTTCCCAAGTGATTTTGAAACCCCTAAAGAAACCTCTATGTTAAGAGCATCAGGAGGAACTAGAGAATCCAATAAGTTCAACCCATCAAAACTGGAATATCGTGACTCTTCAGAAGAAATGCTCAGACTAGAGACAGAGTCTGAATCAAATGAACCACTGGAAGACCAATGTGAGGATGTTATCGTAGGAACTCGAATGAGGCTGCGTAAACTTTCAACTATTTTCTCTTTCCTTCCATCCTCATTGGGTACTTCTGTTAAAGCAGACAGATTATTCAGCAATGCTAATGCACAAGAAATTAGACTTGAGAGTTCACCCTCATAGTCTGACACAATATAATCATTTATACTGAGTGGGATGTGTAGCCTTGACCCTTCCTCCCTGATCAACTGATAGCCTGTGGATATCTGCGCAGGAGTATAACTAAAAATGGATTCGAACTTGGGAACATTTCCTCTAAAAACATCCTTCATGTATATCTGTCTGATTTCAGAAAAAGGCATCCAGAACCATCCATCCATATTTTCCAACCTGGATAGTAATGAAAGTGGGGATCCGCCCCTCCTAGATCCATTTAAATCAACAATATTATCATCTGTAGAAATTGGGATTGTTCTTTCCCCCTGTAAAGGATTTGACATAGGCGCATCTTCTGCTTGATAATTCTCATCACCAAAATGAGGATGAACAGAAACATTAGATGTTGCAACAAACCCTAGGTTCGATGATTTTACAGGGCATGCACCATCCACTGTTGGCTTTTCAATATTCTCTATTATAGTGGAATTGCCATGTATGCTATCACATCCTTCAGATATTTGAATAGGGATATCTAAAGATTTTTCATCACAAGAAGATTCATTACATTCAAGAATTGAGCCAGGTTCCACTGTCAGATTACCAGTACTATCAGAACCTTTATCACCATTTCTGAAGTTAGTTTCTTTACCAATGTCCTTTCCATCAGCACTAGTCATATGTGACAGCAATTGCTGAGGTACTGCTTTGTTACTGGCACCAGTGATGACCACTGTAGGATCAGGCAAGAGTAGAGAATGCAACCGTCGATCCCAAATGAATGATTCCAGAAGTAGGTCCCACCTTAGTCGGTTCAAACTGAGGACTTTTTGACTACCAAAGTCAGCATTTCCATTCTTTGCGACAGCATTCTTCATAGTTACCTGCAGTCAAATGAGATACATGATCATAGATGCATAAACTTAAAAAGTGTAATTTTCAACTGCATGGCAGACCAAGGACCAAGATAACCAGGCACCTTACCATAAATGGAATTCTTCTGCTTACCATGTTTGTGGATTAGGTATTTTATATATATATATTACATAATTTGTGTAGAATCAAGTTTCACTTAGGACAATCTTTAATGAGAAAAAGTTTCGCTTGGGAGAATAATTTATTGTAACAGAAGAAAAAAGAAAAAGCACGCACTCATCATAGATATGAAAATATCTTACTGAAAATGAAGAGGAAAATACTTGCATGTTGGTGGATGAATAAAATGCAAAATCAAGAGCACTCAAACAACATATCAGACATGAAAACAAAAAACCAACCTCAAATTCAGAATCTTCCAGTTTCAATATCTCTTCAACGTCAGAGAATTCTTTTAATGAGCCTTTAAGGTTTAGTGTTGAGCCCTCAAACTGAGACCTTATCTGACCCAAAAAGTCTGCAACCTCTCCGAACATTTGCTTCCCTTTTGCATACACCTAAACATGTATAAACAATGATTCATATATATTAACACAACTGAATATTGGTGTAGGCTATATGTCTCATCAAAGAATTAACACAGAAGTCAAAGGACGGTAAAAATAGATTATACACATACATTTTCAAATTCTTCCTTCAGCCAATCTGGTCTCACTGACTTGCTACTAAACTCCAGCTGTTGTGGAGGCATAGACACAGTATAAGTGATAACTGAAGAGTAACTAAACATCGCAACCATAGGGCCTAACCTGCACTTCCATGAACAGAAATGAACTATAAGGACAAGAAGATTCTAAAGGTAGTTCTCTGTAGAGTTTTATTATTTTTATTCTATTTTATTATTTTTAAGATTAAAGTAGAAAGGAAAAGCAAGCAAAGAGTAATAAATATCACACAGCTCCATAGGAAGAAATTTGCAATATGTTCAAGACCAGCATACGAAAAAAAATGTTTCCCATTGCACAAATTCATTTGAACTTACTGTGAGTTTACTGTTAAATGAAAATGCAAAACAGTAATCCATACCCAAAGAAATATAGGTAATGCCTATGCAGAGAATGCCCACAGCTGGATAATTCACTGGATGAAGAGTGGTCAGAGAAGCTGAGCTCCAAGAACTTTCCAAATGAAATACCACGGGCGGCATTTGAAAGTAGCACTCTTTTTGTAGATTTTGAAATTCCGTTCCCAGTATTGCACTTGCCACAGCGACTCCACATCCAGAGTTTTCCCTCTGCTTCTCCAGGTAAATGCTTAGAAAGATGTTTAACTTGTATTGTCAGCTGCTTATTATGATGTGCATAATAGTAAAAGTGAGCTTCTGGCAGTTCACCACATATAGCACACTGGCTTCTCTGTACAAAGAAATAGTTTCTATCAGTGGAAAATTGAACAGCACCACAAATTGAGAAAAGTTAGGTGTTCAAATGCAGTTGGCCACATAATATAAATAAAGTCCTAAAAAATGGAGATCCAAAAGACCTGGTTGAGTAAATTGTCCCAAAGGAACTTTCCCAGAGGAACATCAAAATTCCTGTAAAACATAATGTGGCTAAAATGGCTTTGCTCGCAAATAGTCCCCTTCAAGGCATTCCGACTAGACATAAGAACCAAAATACTTTGTGAGTCCAACATTGTGTTGATGTCCTCCTTATTTTGCAAATTTTCTTCATCATCAAGACCATTAACTGCCATGTTAAGTGGGGCTTCTGAGGAAGCTGGAAAAGATTGAGGTTGTCCATCATCAAGAGATTTCTCTTCAGCAGGACTACTTTTAGATTCCACATCAAATTGCTCTGAACCCTCAAAACTTTGCATTGCAGGAGCTGCTTCTATGAGATTGGATTCCCTTCCATTTAACCCAAAATATGTTGACAATGACTGATAAGGAGCAGCGGATGCCAGAGAGAGACGGTTTCCTATAACTTTTTTCAGAGAGGCCGAAATAGATGACAACCCAGAGAAAATGGCAGGATTATATGGCTCCAATGATAAGGCTAAACTGTACTCTAATCCAGACTTTGCAATGTTATCACCATCTAGCTCCCCATTCTTGCGGTGACCTTCTTCATGGAACCCATTGGAAATGGGAATTTCAATCTCATGTGATCTGATTTCAGCAGTAGACTCCTCAAGACAAGGAACACTCAAATTATCAGTTTCTAAGGCATAGGATTTGCAACCTACTGGCAACAGATCTACCTTTCTAGTGAAAGGAACTGTGGAGAACATTGCCTTCTGATCAATAAGGAAAGAAGTTTCAAGGATTAAATGATGTGCCATGACAACAGCATACTGCAGCACACACTTAATCTTTTTTAGTTCTTCGGAATGACTTCCTTTCAGCAAAATCTGCAATCACATGTTAAGTAAATGAGGAAGTTCATACATATGAAAATGTAATAGACATTTTCACCAAGAAAATAATAAGTGAAGGAGCTTATTATCAGGCATAATATGAGGTCAAACATCTTAAGTCCAGATAACAAACATGACTTTCATTTTGAGAAAGAAAAGGAATAAATATTGATGACATGAAAGAAACTAAGCAGGTGACATTTAAACTTTCAACCAAACCCTGAATATGGAATGACTACCCCGGCATAATGCTCTTCATTTATAATGACATTGACAAAGTTTGAGGTCACTAATTTCTTATGAGAGGAGCTGCATGTTGCTTGTACAGGAAAAACGTATGCTTAAAAGAGTAGAGTATTTTCTAGGAAAAGAATAAAGACTATAGCAATATCGAACTCTATTATGCTTCGACAGAGAAAGTGCATGTGCATGCCAGTAATTCCCGACTACTGAAAAAAAAACAGTTTAAAAAGAATATTATAAAAAAATAAAAAATAAAAAGATGAAGATGAAGATGAAGTAGTCATCAACTTACAGTGCAACCAAGACGCGTAGGACAGCCCTCAAGGAACATCAATGTTTTACTTGGACGTTTGCCCCCTTCACCAAAACAAGCATGTTCCTCTACAAACTTATCTATGTGAAAGGAGTCACACTGCTTAAAGGAGTCAGACTGCTTTAGCTTATGATTTATCAAAGTATCGTATGGTATAATTTGTGAGCCAGTACAACGAGCAACTCTCTCTAGACGATGTAGCTTCATATCAAACACCAATGTGATTCCTTTGGCAAGGATACACTCTTGGACATCACGTGAAACAGTTTTCTCCACCAAAATCACATTTGGTTGGCACATATCTATCATCTCAATAAAAGAGTTCAGACGACCTTTTTCCTGTTTTTATTGGTCAGCAATCAGAAACGTGCAGTAGTATACTTCTGCATTAAGTAAATGAGAGAGAGAGACATATCCAAGTTACCTCATCCAGTGAATTAAATGAAGACAACCCACTAGAGGACTGACCAAGGACTCCCTGGATTAATAACAGCCTTGGATTCTTGTACTTAGTTTGCATGTGCTTATGAGCGGCATGCTTTTTAAAGACCAAGCCCTTGATTAATTCACTGCAAAACAACCATAAAAATTTATGTTGAAGAGACAAAAATCTCATAACAGCAATAGCATAAATTTGCTAACTTAAAGGAATTTCTACTAAAGGATGCTAAATGTTGATTTCTACATGTGCTCTAATATGCTCTGCAATTAATTTCAATAAAGAGGATGCTTGTTCGCATGCTACCAGTCAAGGAAAAAGAGAAAATAACCAGTATTATCTTCCACAATTAAAATCTATGCAACTAACAGATGTTTATGATATCTCTTGAAAGAACTAATGACCACCTGTCAATCTTGAAAAGTAACATATAAAAAATCAAAACCAATTTGTCTATTCAATGATAATCTAAATTACTTGTTAAGGAAATCTCCATAATATTTTGAGATTTTACCTTTGAAAGCGAGAACCAGTTGCAATGCATTTCACTTTCACATATCCATCTGGACCAATTGCTTTGCCATCAATAGCATCGGGCTTCAGAAACAGAGCGGCTTCCCAAGACAAAGAAGTTATAATATCCACCCAACTGCTACCGTCTTTCACAGAATTGGCAACGCCCACGGATTTAAGAAGTCGACTAACAATAGCTTTGAGCTTCCCATTTATAACCTCTTCCATGGCTCTTTTTTTTTCCTCTTTAAAGCTGTAGCTTCCAAAATTCTCATCTTTGATATGACTCAAGGAACTTGGCTTACCCCATTTTGTCCCATCTCCACACTCATCGTCATCATCATCATCATAAGCCACTGTACCCTCCGAGTCATCCGCTGGATTTTCAGGTTCTGGAGGATCCCAAATTTGAGAATCCATTTCACCTTTAAAAGACTGAGAAAATCTACTTACTTCGTCAAATGTTCTAGGAGAATTTTCAACAACATTTTCTTTTACTTCATGATCACTATTAGCTTCTGTTATCTCAACATCTCTGACAATGTCCATATTGTTGCTATTTCTCTGATTCCTCAAGTTGCTTTCTGACATAACATTAAAGCTATCAATTCTCTTCCTAGGGCCTTCTGAGCTTAGGTGCTGCAATCTGCCATTTGAGAATTTGAGCTCACCGTGACTTTTTTTAGAAGCTTCCTCTGGGTCACCCCTGACAAGTATAAAATATAAATAAGTTATAAATACATATTACAAGTACAAACTCACAGCACATTTATAATCACAAGTAGTTAATAATGGATAGTACTATAAGATCACCAAATTTGAAAAGAACACCTACCGGTCATATGCGTTTATATCAACTGAAAATTCACCTGATTGAACAGAAGACAAAATGCAAAATGTTTAGCTTAAAATGCAATGCAAACAAGTAAAGTACTAAAAAGGATAGATGCTTACTGCAGCTAGAATATGAGCGATCACTGCTAGACAAAGAAGTAGTTGGACTGATCATTGGTGTTGCATAAGGACTAACACCATCATGTACTACAAATTCTCTTCCTTGTCTCTCCCAACATAGTCTACAAGATGAAGTAGGGTCTCCATTTGAGATTAAAGCATTAGCATTCTCCCATTTCCTCTTGTCCTCACCGGACTTCGTAAGTTCAGCACCACAATAATGGCACATACTACACATCTGATGCAATAATAATTCCAGAAAATTCAATCACCTATTAGGATACATGGAGAGAAAAGGTAAGTTTCATATGCCAAATAACATGAACTGCTCTAAAATCACTCGAACAAACTCCATATGGAGGTTAAAATTCCATATTGAGTAAAGCCAACAGTTATGTAAGGCACTCATCAGTCATCAGATTCAACTTACGTGCAAACTTGCAAATATTTTAATTGTTTGCAAGGAAAATTCATACCAAAATTCATTTGTTCAAAACATAATTTCTTCAGTTTTCTTACCATGACTTATTTTATTATTAGTAGACAAAAACTTTGCAACAAAGAAAGATCACATCGCTCCAGCATCCAGAACAAGTTTGCAGTGGTTCATGAAAACTAACAGAATATGGTATCATAAAAATCACCAGTAAACAGAAATATGTACACAATTTGTTATCGATAGCATGCAGTACAGCTCAGAATCATAATACAAGTATTACTAGCAATAAATAAACTAAAAGCTTCCTCTATCTGTGTTACATTTGAAATGTATCCGAAATAAATCAGGAAATGTCAAGAGTATTGCTTTTATTTGACAGTTTTTATTCTCCAAACAGAAGGAATCCTCCTTCATAGCAATCAAACGGAACATAAAGCATAGGGGAAAATTCCTAGAAATTCTCCAAAAAAAAAAAACCATAGTATCAGATCAAAAACTGAAAATTATCGGTGTCCTCAAACAATCAAATCTCGTTGAAATAAAATAGAAGAAATACAAAAACATAGTATCAGATCAAACACTGTTCATTAAAAACAGTGAAGTTATACTGCAATGTGAAAAAGAGTCAAAAACAATAAAAATATGGATATACCAAGAATCCCAAGCAAACAACAAATCCAGAAAAATATTAGGAAAAAAAATATCCTTGACATAAAAAAGAAAAAGAAAACAAGAAAGAAAGGTTGTTACCAAAATCCGATGCTGAATTGCAATCTCTAATAAAGAGTAAAAAGAAAGAATACTTGATCAGCTGATCAAAGATATTCAAATAAAAGAACTTGAATCCAGCCAGATGAGAGTATATACACTATTTCTATTTAAAGCCAGCTGATCTAAGAAATGGATTAAATCCCCAAAGCATTACCCATGATTTCCAAACATGGCAACTAACTACCTCCAAATATTCCAGAAAATACAAAATTGTCATATTCCACCTTTGAAACTAAGAATTTTAAAAAAAGTAAAAACGAAGTCAAACTAAACAGCAATTAAAAATTTTAAAGAAAATCAATGAACCCAAAATTAAGGCAACAAAAATGGAAACGAAGAAAGAAATATAACTATAATAACTTACTGTTAAAGCAATTCCAAGAAGAAAGGTTTGCGTTTGATGACCTCTAATCCATTCCCAAGCATGATGGAAACTTGTTTATTGGGTTTTTCAGTTTCTCTTATTTTCTCTTCTCTACATAGAAAGCCAAGATTTTCTTTTCTTTTCTTTTTCTTTCTCAGAAAAAAGCAAAAGAATTCAATAGAAATGAGTCCACAAAGTGTAGACAGAGAGAGAGGGAAAAAAGAAAAGGGAACAAAGCAAACAATGAAGAGAAGAAGAATGAAGAAAGAATGAGAACTAAAGAAAAGGGAAAGAAATTTGAAGAAAGGTATTTAACAGCGGGGTCCACTCTATGTACTGTTCAAACTTGAAAAGTGTTTTTTTTTTTCCTTCTTCTGTTTAACTTTGTTTTCTTTGTTTTCCTTTTTTTTTTTTTTTACTTTTTAAATTTAATTTAATGGTATAAATTATTTACGCCAAATAAATGGTTTGCAATTACTAATGCTTTTACTATTTTTTTTTTCAATTTTTATTTTATTTGAAGAGGGATCAATTGATTATCTCATAAACTCAATTCTATTATTAGAGTTGCATAGGCCATTAGGTAACATAATATTAATATTTGATATACTAAAACCTTCAAAAAATTATATTTAATTAGAAAAATAGAAATCATATATAGGAGTATATAAATTTTTGTCTAAACTTTATACAATCTTTGTGCCAAAAAAAAAAAACTTTATACAATCTTATGTTCTATCATAAATCTCATGGACTTGTCCATTTATTATGCTAAAAAAAATCAAGAGACAAATATTGCATGCATGCATGAATAAGCATATATATATATATATTGGAGTATAAAGGAATATAGATGCATGGTTATCAATGAATTAAGCCTATGTCACGAAAACATGGGTACATAAGTTTATTTAATTTATTATTAATTAATTAAAACCCTCTATGATTGATTATTAAATCAAGGATTAATTAATTGAATCGTTGCTTAAAACACTTGCTAAACCCGAAGAGGATTTATATGAGCAAAGTCATGATCAAATTATGTCATAATGTTGGATCCTATCATCATAGGATGAATAACAACTAGAACTTCTCGGCCGCGTTTCGCGTGCGGTTTTTTTTTAATAATTTTTTTTTTAAGAAAATTCAGTTCAGAAATGAAATTTTGTTGTGAAATGATAACAAAACAAAAGCAAAGGAGTAGAGAATTGAAGTATGGAAAAGACAAGAGAATAGAGAGACAATAGAATATGGAGAAGAAGAAAATATGAAGAATGAGAGAAATTGTTCATATTCATCTTATTTCATAACAAAGTAAGTGACCTATTTATAGGCATATAGATACATCACCAATAAATATAAGAGGATGAACTTAATACATAGGTATATGTGTATGAATGAATCAAGTCATCAATCATATCCTTGCTTTAATTAGATTCATGGACATCCACAACATACATGTATATTCATAACAAATTTATAATTAATTTATAATTATTTGATAATTTATTTTATATAGGAAATGGGACGAATGTCTTTTAATTTTTCCAAACTAATTGAATACAAATATAATAAACAAAATATTAAAAAATTAACTATTGGCACTTGTCAAATAAACCAAATATCATGTGACGCTTAATGAGGACCTTGCTCATAAAATAAGAGAAGATTTGGATCTAAGAACAATGTTGTGTTGATCTCATTTTTAAAATTGGATAAACTTCTAAATAGAACTATAGAAGTCAGAAGAGAAAATGGCGTCAAATCAATTTGGAAGATTAGGCATTTATGGTTTGCAAAATGTGATATCTATCCACTTGAGTCCAACAAATTTTTTTTTTTTTTTTAATTCTTCAAATACTCTCAAGTCTCAATGTTCTTTTCGCTGATAATGCCTTGGAAACACTTCTCGGTACTATCCCCATGACTTGAGACTAAGATAACATGCCACCATCAAGATCGCCACCATCAAGATCCAATTTTATTCGAGATTTTAAAGATATAAATCGAACCCCAAGATGAGTGCATCTATAATACATCTTACTATTCGTTCTTATCGATTGAACCATGCCCAAAGTAGACCTAATTCTGGTAATTAAATTATTACAATTCTTTCCAAATTGTTGTAATGAGATTGTGTGACATCTTTTCTCCGATATCTAAATGAGTCTTATACGTTTTTATTTTCATATCTCTCCAAAGTACCAAAAAAAAAGAACAAATTATTTTTTTTTTGCTACATAAAAAGAACAAATTATTTTTGTTAAGAATAAGAACAAATTGTTATCTTACAAAATATTTGAATTCGTAATTAACTAGGTGAAATACAACTATTCCTTATATGATAAATTTCAAATGCTTAATACAATTACTAAAACATGCATAATAAACAAATACAATGGCTATTTAACATGAGAAACAATGAAACATAGCTTAACTTAAAAAAGAAAAACCTTAAATTTTGATTAAATCCATTGATTTTTCTATTTTCATTTACATGTATTTATTAAGAAACTAGGTAATGAATCAAAATGTAAAATATTTCTATCTTAGAGAAATTATTAGAAGAAACAATCTTATTACGTCAGTCATGAGACACATATTCCATTAAAATGGTTATAATCCAGAGATTTATCTATTTTTTTGAAAATAGATTTACCTATATTTTGTAAAACTCTATCTCAATGATATTATAATGTTGGGGACTTACCATATATAGAGTTTATTTTGAAAGTCGGACTAAACCTTGAATAAAGTTGTGCATAAATTTTAAAAGTATATTTGATATGGCATAATTTTAGTGATTGATTGTATAGCTGATTGTATAGCTGACATGATATGAACGTCTTATTTAATAATAATCTCTCCATTCTTTTCTTAGGGATCCAAGTGAAAATATAGAAAAAGGCAGGAGCAACAAGGCATACGTTTGAAATATGTCTTCTAAAATCCAAATATTCTCGGACCTTAAAGCGACTTTGTCATTATAGAAGAGAATTACTAAATATCGTCCCCTTTTATTAGGCACCGCTGTCCCTTGGACTATTTTACCCATTCCTTCAAACTTCAAAATTTTCAATTCTCTCAACCTTCAAACTTTCAAATCTCAATCATTCAAGCAAAACAACATCAAAATTCACGGAGGATCATAAATATATTTTTTTTACTTTTTTTTCTCGAAAAAAACATACTTTCAATCCGAACAATCTCTGTTCATGAGTTTTGATGTTGTTTTACTTGAATAATTTTGAATGATTGAGGTTTGAAAGTTTGAAGGTTGAGAAAATTAAAAAGTTTGAAGTTTGATGGAAAATAAAACAAAAGACAAAATAGTCCAATGGAAGGCGCGCGGTGACTAGTAAAATGGGACGGTGTTTAGTAATCCAGTTAAATAATCATGAATCATTAACAAGATTTTAATTCCCTTTTGACTCCTTTGCCCTTTTATTACTCTATTGCCGGCAGCCCCCAATGAATGAAAAAAATTAAAAAGTAAATAGATATCCTAATCAAACGGTGAAATCTATCAGCTGCGACCGAGCACAATCATATCACCACTAAATTTATGCCATCTGGCAATCGTATTATTTAATTCTAGGAGCACCTGATTTGTATCGATTGGGTGATTGATCAGACTGTTAACAACGTGGACAAATGAGGGTGATTCTGTCATTTTAGTTTCGTTTAATTACTAAACTACCCTTGGTTTCGTGGAGTGAAGGGAAACCCTTGATTGACATGATGTGGCGGTCGCTGATTGGCTGGAGGGTAGACAACTCATTTGAATGGGTCCGTGTATTAGACGGAGAGCAATAATTGCCTACTCATCACATAACAACAGTACTAATTCTTATGAACAAATTTTCACGACCAGCCGCCAAATTTATTTAACCTTTACTTCCGAACGGAATATATCGTGCATATATCTCAATTATCTATTATATATATATATAAATCCATTTTTTTTTCTAAATGTCTATAATCAATATGTCTTCAACTAGAAATAAATTAAAGTAAGCTCAATTATACGAAGAGGTGAGCATTCGGATAATTTGATTAATTCGGGTAAGAAAATCTCTTAATCAAGTTAATTAATCATCTAATTTACCTAAGCGACCGATTAAGAACTTTTCGATTAATTCGGGTAATAATCTAATTAACCGAAAATTCTAGGAATGCAAACTACAAAGAAATTGACTATGTTTATGGTAACCATAATATTCTAACAAATATACTTTTAAATTTTCAAGAACATAAACTTAAAATGTGCCTAGAATAATATAATAAAATAGTTCACAATAACATGATGTATTAAATATGTAGATATATTGGCTATGACATGGGATGTTGGATAAATATAAAAATAGGTTCAAAACCTTAATAATATAATTCGGGTAAGTTAGTTAACCGATGAAAAAAATTTTACCCGTACCCGACCGAGTTAGTCGACTTAATCAAATCCTTTAATCAAATTAATCGACTTAATCAATCCGATTTACTCAAATTTAATCGATTAAGTCGGGTTTACCCAAATTCTGCTCACCCCTAATTATATCTTCATAAAATATTAAGAAGTTTCAAAAATGAATTCATTCATTCTCTTAAGAAACTTTTAAGACCTTTTTTAAGATGAATTCTAACATTTAAGTTAAAATTATTTTAATAGAAATTCAATATATTCGTTTTATAAATAACAAAGTGAGAACATACAAAAACTAAAAGAATGATATTTTTGCAAAATTGATGTTCACTTTATAAGATTAAATATTACTATATTGCTTGCTGATTAGACAATTATCCATGATGATACTATTATTTTTCAAAAATATAAAGTTATTATGTGATTTTTTTTTTCAATCAATATATGGGGGCCCTCTCTCAACTTTCAAAATTTGAAGCTTATCATATGGGTTTTTCCCCCCTTCTGTTTTTTAGGTGTATTCAAATTGGTAAGATTGATTGACATTTTAAATTATGGCTCCTCAATAGAAACATTATTATTTGAAGTCCCAAAGTTTATATATATATAAAGTAGTATATGAATATGATTCAAGTTATGCCATGTTTACGCGGCTAGTCACATCAAAACACGCATAATTGTCCCATTTTTTTTTACTAAAATCTAATCATATCTAATCTAATAGTATAACTATAAGTGTATATCGTTACCAAAAAAAAAAAAAAGCTATAAGTGTGTGTGTCTATATATATATATATATATATATACCGATTTTAGCTTTCACGTGCGTTGCACGTGACCAACGTATTTAAATGAAATATTCATATGAAATAATGATAATCTCTCTATTAAATTACGATAATTACACTATTTTTTATGATCCCATTATGAAATTTTGATAACCTTCTTATGGAATTATTAGGAATTTTAATAATAATATTATGGAATTTCGAAAAGTTTTTTATAAAATTTTTTTAACCTTCTTATGAAATTTTGTTAACCTCCCTAAGGAATTTTGAAGACCTCAATATGAAATTTTGATAACGAACACTATGAGATGTTGATAACCTCCATATGACATATCGATAACCACGTTATGAAAATTTAAAAACCTCCATATGAATTATTAGTAATCACACTCTGAAATTTTAATAATCACCCTATGAAATTGAGATAACCTTGCTATGAAATTTTGATAAATCTTCCTATAAGATTTTGATAAACCTCCCTATAAAATTTTGATAACTTTCTTATGAAATCTTGATAACTACAAATTTTGATAACCTAGTTATGAAATTTTGTTAATGTCCCTATGAAATCTTGATCTACATACTATGAAATTTTGATAACCCTCTTATGAAATTTTGATAACCTTCATATGGAATTTTGATATCCTCCTTGAAATTTTGATTACTCCATAGCAAAAGTTTAATAACCTTCCTAATTTGGTAACCATACTATGAAATTTTGATAACCTCCCCATAAATACCACTATGAAATTTTTGTAATCACATTGTGAAAATTTGATAACCTAATTATGAAATTTTGATAACCTCTTTATAAAATTTTGTTGACCCCTCTATGAAATTCTGATAATCATACATTATGTAATTTTGATAACCTTATTTTGAAATTTTGATACTGAAATTTTGATAATCTTCCTATAAATTTTGATAATATGATCTCTATGAAATTTCGATAATCACTCTGAGATTTGATAACCTTCTAGCAAATTTTGGTACTCCTTATGAAATTGGGACTTTTATAAGCTTCATATGAAATTTTGATAATCACACTATAAAATTTTGATAACCTCCCCATCAAATATTAGTAACCTCCTAATGAAATTTTGTTAACCACACTATGGAATTCTTATAAACCTTGCTATGACATTTTGATAATCTCTTTGATAACCTTTCTATAAAATTGTGATAATGAACCACCCTATGAAATTTCAATAACCAACCTAAAAAATTTTAATAACATGATCCTATGAAATTTTGGTAACCATACTATGAAATTTTGATAACCACATAAAGACAAGAAAATCAAAATTATAATATCACCTACTCTTCTAACTCAACAATTTCCAACTGAACAAAGTGAATGTGACAAGACATTATATAACGAAGAGATGAAGCTTCACTAACAATAGTATTGTACGTGTTAGTGTTAGTTTAATCTTTTTATTGACATTTAAATATTGAAATTAAAAGTAAAATATTAAAATTCAAAAAAGAATAGTAAAGGAAATTTGCATGTTCATCAACTAAAATCAATTTGACAAACTTATAATTCGGTCTAAATTGAAATTTTTAATTAATTTTTAAATAATAAAATTATACTAAATTTTAATAATAGAAATTTAGAAATATATTTGAAAAAATGGTACAATCGGAAAACATAAAGTTTTCCATTATTCGTACTTTTATATATAGTATAGATAGTTTTGGAGAAACTATTGATTTTGTCTCATTTCGTCCCATTAGGCTCGTTTGAGTCTATTAACTCCAAATTGCCAAAGCAGATGACTTGAAGTCTAAATCTGATATTCTTAGATCCAATTCGTTAATATGGAAGCCCAAAGAAGGAGTCCAACTCCAATCAGTAATTATGATGCAATAATAATTCAGCCATGATGCAGCATTGTTAAATCCTATTGAAATGAGAACTTCACAAGAGCATTTTTGGAAGAAAAATAATAACTTTTGATTCAGAGCTCAGAAAAATTCAAATGAGGTACCGTTGGAAAGAGGATTCCGAGAACTACAACTTTTATCTCGAGACCTAATTCTGCCGTTTTGATGGACGATTTTGCCCTTGTAATTTTTGGACAGAATTGATCTTCTCCTAAACTGACTTGGAGAATGTTTTGGACGAAAATTCGGATGCTAAAAATGATGTGGGGCATCCCTATTGGCCACATTGGATCCTAATGAGGATAATATAAATTTATATTATTTTAATAGTAAAATAATTAAATTATTATTTAATAATGGCAATTTAGAAATACATTGGAAAAAAAAGGTACAATAGGAAAATGTAAAGTTTCCCCTTATTCGTACTTTTATATATAATATAGATATAGATATAGATAGTTATAAAGTCATGGGCTAATAAGATAAAGGATCTGAATATTCAAACTAATTGTCCACCAAAACGGACCAAAAAAGGCCCTATAGGAATGAGAAATTGGACCATCCAAAGCAAAGACTCATTGCATATTTGCTTCAGATTATCTAAGCCCAAATAGGATGTTTGAGACAAAAACAAAAAGCAAAATTAAATACAACGATTGGAAACAAAGGCAAAAAGCAAAATTAAATAGGACGTTGGAAACAAAAAGCCAAATTGACTTTCTTATAATTTAATATACGTATTATATAATCTAATCTAATAATTAAGAATGGAATAATTTATGATTAAAAAATAATATAATAATTAAAATATTATTTAGTAATGGTAATTTAGAAATATGTTTTAAAAAAAAGGGTACAATTGAAAATATGTTTTAAAAATAAGGGTACAAGCGGAAAACATAAAGTTTCCCCTTATTCGTACTTTTATATATAACTAGTTTTAACTTTCACGTGCGTTGCACGTGGCCCAACGTGTTTAAATGAAATATTCATATGAAATTATGATAACATCTTTATTAAATTATGATAATTACACTATTTTTTATAATCCTATTATGAAATTTTGATAACCTTCCTATGAAATTTTAATAATGATACTATGGAATTTCGAGAACCTTTTTATAAATTTTTTTAACCTTTTTGTGAAATTTTGTTAACCTCCCTAAGGAATTGTGAAGACCTCAATATGAAATTTTGATAACCAACACTATGAGATGTTGATAACCTCCATATGATATATTGATAACCACGTTATGAAAAATTTAAAAACCTCCATATGAATTGTTAGTATGAAATTTTAATAATGATACTATGGAATTTCGAGAACCTTTTTATAAATTTTTTTAACCTTTTTGTGAAATTTTGTTAACCTCCCTAAGGAATTGTGAAGACCTCAATATGAAATTTTGATAACCAACACTATGAGATGTTGATAACCTCCATATGATATATTGATAACCACGTTATGAAAAATTTAAAAACCTCCATATGAATTGTTAGTAATCACACTTTGAAATTTTGATAATCACACTATGAAATTGTGATAACCTCGCTATGAAATTTTGATAAATCTTCCTATAAAATTTTGATAAACCTCCCTATAAAATTTTGATAACTTTCTTATGAAATCTTGATAACTACAAATTTTGATAACCTCCCTATGATTTTTTGATAACCTTATTATGAAATTTTGTTAATCTCCCTATGAAATTTTGATAACCCTCTTATGAAATTTTGAAAACTAAACTATGAAATTGTGATATCCTCCCTGAAATTTTGATATCCTCCTTGAAATTTTGATTACTCCATAATAAAAGCTCAATAACCTTCCTAATTTGGTAACCATGCTATGAAATTTTGATAACCTCCCCAGAAATACCATTATGAAATTTTTGTAATCTGTAATCACATTTTGAAAATTTGATAACCTCTTTATGAAATTTTGATAACCTCTTTATGAAATTTTGTTGACCCCTCTATGTAATTGTGATAATCACATTATGTAATTTTGATAACCTTGCTTTGAAATTTTGATAACAACACTATGAAATTTTGATAATCTTCCTATAAATTTTGATAATCTGATCTTTATGAAATTTTGATAATCACTCTATGAGATTTGATAACCTTCTATCAAATTTTGGTACTCCTTATGAAATTGAGACTTTTATAACCTTCATATGAAATTTTGATAACCACACTATAAAATTTTGATAACCTCCTAATGAGATTTAGTTAACCACACTATGAAATTCTTATAACCTCGCTATGACATTTTGATAATCTCTTTGAAAATCTTTCTATGAAATTGTGATAATTAACAACCCTATGAAATTTCAATAACCAACCTAAGAAAATTTAATAACCTGATCCTATGAAATTTTGGTAATCACACTATGAAATTTTGGTAACCACATCATGAAATTTTGATAACTTCCATATGAAATTTTGGTAACCACACTATGGAATTTTGATAACCTCCTCATAAAATTATAATAACCATCTTATTGAAATTTTGATAACCACATAGAGACAAAAAAAATCAAAATCATAATATCACCTACTATTCTAACTCCACAATTTCCAATTGAACAAAATGAATGCGGCAAAACATTATATAACGAAGAGATGGAGCTTCACTAACAATAGTATTGTACGTGTTATTGTTAGTTTAATCTTTTTATTGACAGTTAAAAATTGAAATTAAAAGTAAAATATTAAAATTCAAAAAATAATAGTAAAGGAAATTTAATATTTTACTTAATAATAATAGTAAAACAGATAAAAAAAAAGCCCTATAGGAATGAGAAATTGGATCATCCAAAGCAAAGACTCATTGCACATTTGCTTCAGATTATCTAAGTCCAAATAGGACGTTGGAGACAAAAACAAAAAACAAAATTAAATACCACGATTGGAAACAAAGACAAAAGGCAAAATTAAATAGGATGTTGTAAACAAAAAGTCAAATTGACTTTCTTATAATTTAATATACGCATTATATAATCTAATAATTAATAATAGAATAATTTATGATTAAAAAAATAATGGAATAATTAAAATATTATTTAGTAATGGCAATTTAGAAATATGCTTTTAAAAAAAGGGTACAATTGGAAATATGTTTTAAAAATACGGGAGAAATCGGAAAACATAAAGTTTCCCTTTATTCGTACTTTTATATATAGTATAGACTATAGATAAATATAAGGATTAAGGAATAAGAAAAAATAAATTGAATTTTAATTAATTAATTAATTATATTTATAGAAACATGGGACGACCATTCTTAAAGAAAGAAACATATACTCCTTTATTTTTTTGTTGCAAAGAAACGTGGTCTTCTTCTTCTCTTCTGCAACTTCAGTTCTTCATCTCTCTCTCTCTCTCCTTTTTTTTTGCCATCCCACCGAATTTGAAAAATTGTTATGGCTTCCTTTTTCTATTTTCTTTCAAGATCTTTGATTATATTTTGTTAAAAGCTTATCTTTTATTTCAAAAGTTATTAAAGCCAAATAATTTGATATCCGGATCTTTTCAATCCACCATTGAATGGACTCTATTTTTTGATATGTCTTTCTTCAACGTTTGATTTACTAGTTTATTCAATTGGTTGTCAAAATAATTTTTCTATTTGCTTATTTGGTCTATGAAATTTTCAAAATCTTAATTTTTTTCCTTCCTTTTTTATTTCAAAGAGTTATTCAAATACAAAATTTTTTTTTGCCAGAAATACAAATTTTATTTGGAATTTAGATTTTAAAACATAAAAAATCAAATTATTAGGAGAATT